>JANHFL010001896.1:109492-130683 GCA_032468155.1 Oxyrhabdium leporinum
ATGCTGCCCCTCCCAGGAGTCTCCACGCGGCCCGTTTTGGATGTAGGTAAGTGCAGGGTGCACTCAGAGTCTTAGGGAGGTGAAAAACGGGCCTCCTGGAAGTTCGGGAAAGCTGGAAACGGGGCCATTTCCAGGCTCCAGAGAGCCTCTGCAGCCCAGGGAGGCCCTTTTCGCCCTTCCAGAAGCTCGAGGAAAGCCTTTGGAGGCTGGGGAGGGTGAAAACGCCACCCCCCCACCATGGTGCAGGAGGATGACTAGGCCATGCCCACCATGCCCACGCCCACCCAGCAACCGGGCAGTGAACCCGTTGCTGAAATTTTTGAAGCCCACCCCTGCCTGTAATGGTGTGTGGGAAAAACCTTGGGAGACTGGGTCAAGAAATGCTGTTAAAAGAATGGTCAGATAACATAATCCACAACTGGATAGTAGATAGGACAAGAAGAAAATACCTTTCTTAGTTTCTTGGGCTGTAAAGAGGAAAATTGTACTTTCATACTTGCAAGATTATGTCACTGTATCTTTACAATAAAATAAAGTTAGCTCATCTGGCTATCATTCCTATCTAGTTTATTCCACAAGGCTAACAATGTCTTTATGGAAGCCCATGTGCAAGACACAGGTACAATACTTCATATGGCTATTGGTTTCCAATAGTTGGTATTTAGACAAATGCTGCTTTGGATTCTGTTGGAAGAATGGTTACCAGAGCTGAGCTGTTATGCATAAATTGATTTACAAAGTTTTTTAAAAATCCTTACAGTGCGGATTATTTAAACACACAAGAGCAGAGAACACAAGCTTTGTAAACTGAAATAAAACAGGAGGATCATATTCACTGCCCCGGTAACTGGATGCTATTATAGTGAAAATATTTTTGTGTTATGTCACTTGTTATTTAAACACTCAGAGATGAAGGATGGGGACCACTACAGGTATTACAAATATTTCTGTCCTGGAGAGCCCTTGTATCTTTAAATCTTAAACCCTGCACAAGAAGGCAACAAATTATGACAAAATGGGATGAAGCTGCCCAAAATTAAAAATCACCCAAGAAAGGAATCAGCCTTATGTTAATTAGAACTGGGGCTGTTTGTTAGGGTCTGACAAGATGATGGACCTTGCTGGGGAGACTTCTGGCAAAGAAAATATATGTTACTAATTACTGAGAACATTGTTTCTCAGAATATTTTGGGATGCAAATTGCTATTTAGGAAGTCTACTTTTAGAATAGCTTGCAGAATCCAGGTCAGCAGGCAACCTCTTTCTCACAGCAAGTATTGGACCTTCAAGGCCTGGTAGTCCTTTTACAATGCCTACTGTGGACTCCATCTGTTCACATATTCTTGCACCCTCCCAGAATCGGTCCCAATGAGACGTTATTGTCTACTTAATGACACTTGTTCTAAGCCTTACAGGTGTCTTTACTTTATCTCCTTCTTCTGGAGCCTAATATCACTGATCTTCCTCTCTTTCCTGCACCAAGATCTCTGGGTCCGTCCCCTCCCCTTCTTCATGTATTGTTTTCTCCTGCCCAATCCTCTCCCTATTTCACTTACAAGTTACTTGTGTCACCCTAGATCACTGTCCTTGTTTATGTACTAGAAAACATAGCTCTACTGCTGAGGTCAGTAACAATATGATAGCCTTTAGTACTTTCAGTCTTTCAATGTATGCAAGATTTACTTGACTGTGCCTTATTCCTTGGTTGTTCATGGAACTCCTGTAGGACTTCCATTAATTTTAATATCTTAAAAAATACCAAATATTGCAACCTTAAGGCAAATAAGCATGGAGTGCATTTCAGATGATTGTCAATATATCTGATGTTTTCCTTCCTGGAACAGAAGCTAAGTGTTAATCTAGAGAGTGATATGTCCTCTATTACATTTAAAACTGGTATATCACAATTAGGATGTTAGTGCTTCACTTATTATACTGTATGTATTACTCTTTATGCAGAAGCCATAAAAACACTTTTATCTTGTAATATATTTCAGCACTGATTCTCCTTATCTTTGACTTCTTCATTTGTATGATTCTGGTTCAGTCTTTTCATTTTAGCCTATTCTGGTGGTGAGTTCTTCTTTCTGCTTCTTTGTGGTTGTAACCCCTTTGAATATGGGGGAAGGACTAGATATAACTAGACTTTTGTATGACAGATGTGCCCTTTGAAATAATACACACTCTTTTGGTCATCCTTCAAATCAGGAAGAAGGCAGCCAGAAATGGGCATCAACCAGTCACTAATTTCTGGCACTGCTGTTCTCTGCTCTGTTTGTTGGAAGCTGTTGCGACAAAAATATTGTTTACCTAGATCAATCAAATCACTTTGAAGATACAATATAATTTTATTATGTACTTAATTCACACACATACACACACATGTACGTGTGTGTGTGTGTGTGTGTGTGTGTGAATAGATTTATGGAAGTTGGAGGTCCAATGGAGGTTGGAGTCCAATTTAAACTCCTTCAACCAAGACCAGGACACGGAAGGAGGCTGAATGGGAATCAACTCCCAAGATTTCTACAGGACAGCTTTGCTGTTAGCCCAGGGGCAGAAAAAACCCTTGCCTTTTACTTTTGAGGATATTAGTGTCACCAGACAGCTGTTTATTGTTTTCAGAAGATGGAGACTCAGAGTTGCAGCTCTTAATCCACCAGTATGGCCCACCCTTACTTTGGGAAGATGTTTGGCATGGCTGGAGGCTCCTTCTTTGTTTCTCTTATTGGGCAAAGGAACCTGTCCAAAAGAAAGCTCAGATAGTCTCTGCGGGAGTAGCTTTATGTTGCAGAATACTGTATGTGTCCACAGAAAAATAAGAATAATAAAGCAATTCACAGGAGGATTTCTAGAGAGTGATGCTTTTCTTCCTTTAAGAATGAAGTCTTTCTTCACTAGGAAATTACATTTAAATAGAAAGCCCAAGTACCTGATCTAATTGTATTCTCTAGAAAATAATGATCAGTCCTGTGGTTTGCTACAGGGGTCCACAAGGAGCCTGATATGGCATTTCCTCCACTGTAATGTGTTTGTGTGTGTGGGAGAGAGAGAGAGAGAGATTCTTTATAGGAACAAGAAGTAATAATTGAAAGACATGACAGTCTAAGGGTATCAGTTTAATCGGTTAGTAGCATGCTAGTTTCCCATGTTAAAAGAGCAATGTAAAGGAGTTTAAAGAAGAAAATACCTATACTAAATTTGACTATTTCCATTGAACCTGATGGCCAAAAGAATGAAGGTTTTAACAAGGCAATGCATTGAAGAAATGGATTTTCCAATAAGTATATGACATTAAAAAATTGCAAAATATAGGTGACTGTTAATAAATGTTATCTTGATCTTCATTTAGCTAAAGGGGCTCAGTACTATAGATAAATTCTCTGGTGTGTTCATTAAGTATCAGTATTGGATTCAGCACAGACACTGTTGTGTTCCCGTCAGGCCAGGGGGGAACAATCGTAGATCTATGCTTATGACAGTATTAGTTCATTTTCCTGGCATTATGATTTACTTTAAAAATTCCTGATCTGTTCTCCTTTGCTCCTCTTTGAAAAAATAGCACCTATGTTGGGATGTGAGAGCTATGGTGATAAGAAGAAAATACTCCCAAAGTAAAGCAAAATTCAACTTTGGAACATATGCAATCACAGTAATAACTGCAATTACTCTTTAACTCTTTATTGCTGGGTTGGGGTGATAAGAGAAATATGAACTTAAGGTAATACAAAATATAATATTCCAATCCCAGTGCAAACATGATCAGGGTCACAAGTACTATACTTTCTAAACTCTTTATTGCAATTGCAATAAACAAGGGAAGGTCACAACATTTGAACCTGATGTTTAAAGTGGGAGTTAAATTGCCATGGGTGCTAATGGTAATTTTTGTCTAATATAAACACCAGCTTGGTGTGTGGGTGTAAAATTGAAAGAGGACAAGTCTTTAAAATGTTCATCGTATAAGAGCACAAATTTTATTAGGAATATAACTTTGGAATGGGACATGATGGTCCACAGTTAAAGATGCTGAGCTTGTCAGCTGGAAAGCTGATAGCCTGGGTTCAAGACTCCCACACAGCACAATGGGCCAAGCTTCTGTCCTTGTACTAACTCCTGCCTGCCTAGCAGTTCGAAAGCATGCAAACACAAGTAGATAAATAGGTACCATTTTGGTGGGAAACTAACAGCATTCTGTGCACCTTGGTATATAGTCATGCTGGCCACATGACCATGGAAATGTCTTCGAACAATGCTGGTTCCCTTAGCTAAGAAACCCCTAGAGTTGGAAACAACTGGACAGGGGAAATCTTTTCCTTTATAACTTTGGATAGAAGAAATCTGCAACATAGAATGTTTCATATCTTGTATTAAGCTTCCATTTGGCATCTGCTTAGCCACTGCTGGAAAAGGAGTGCCAGACAGACTATTGTGTTCTTAAACCAGGAATAGAGAATCATACATAAAGATAAGATTAACTATCCAGATACACATTTCTCTCCAGCCACCAAATATTCAGGTGCAAAGCTATAACACTAATGGTTAGGATTGGTTTTCAGATTTCTTCAGATATTGCAAAGATATGCATGACTAATTATTTTGTGTCTCTTTCTTACTCACTTCTCTAAGATCCGAACGTGACATCTAAAACTGCCCTAGCAATCTTGCCCTTGAACTATATCTGTTCCCATGTCAAAAATGGCTGTGTAATTCACTATGTAAATAAAAGACAATTAACAGAAACACCGTGTTTTAATGAATCTGGGTATGTTGGGATTCTTTGGAGATATATTGTATATATGAATGGATATGTCATGATGACTGACAGGATAAGCATACAGCATAGTAACAAGTTGAGGTGTCACAACTGTGTGAAAATGGTATTATATATGGCTTGTATTTGCATTACCTAATGATGTATTTGTATAATGAAATGTGGCTATACGTAGATGACTGAAAAGACAATGTTGTGTGTAACTGATATTTACATGATTCTGATAAGATTATCTTTCTAGACATATTCTCCAAGTGTATGTATGAGGAGAAAAAAAATGTTCTCATTAAGTATACCAGTTTCTAGAGATTATCAAACTAGAGTGCATTTTAAGATTACATTGCAGTTTATACTATGGATTTTGTTTTCAGCATATCGGCTTGATTTCTTTCATACGTAGCTCTTGCAACCTTTTTTTAAAATGCTAAGTTCTGAATATTGAAATATTTTATTATCATTGGAATCTCAAATGGAATGATACACTAGGTTTGTGTATGGTGGCTGCAATTTGTCTCCACATGATGCTTTGCACTAGAGGTGTGATATCAGCTGGAGGGCAGAAATGTGATTTGATTCTATGAAGAACTTCATGTCACTCAGTAGCTGAAAGAGATTTTGTGCATATACAGGTAGTCCTCAACTTATGACCACAATTGAGCCCAAAATTTATGTTGCTAAGTGAGACATTTGTTAAGTGAGTTTTCCCCCATTTTACGACTTGTCTTTCCACATTTGTTAAGTGAATCACTGCAGTTCTTAAATTAGTAACAGGGTTGTTAAGTGAATCTGGCTTCCCCATTGACTTTGCTTATCAGAAGTTTGTAAAAGGAGAACATATGACTCTGGGACACTGCAATCGTCATAAATGTAAGTCAGTTGTCAAGCATCCAAATGTAAATCACGTGACCATGGGGATGCTGCTATCATCCTAAGTGTGAAAAATGGTCATAAATCACTTTCTTCAGTGCCATTGTGACTTGAACATTAAATGAGCTGTTGTAAGTCGAAGACTATCTGTACTTCCAAAGTTCACTGGAAATGCCAGAAAGACTGACAGAGAGAAAACAATGAGGCCATTTTGCTTTTTAAAAGTAGAAAACTGCAAGGCTTCAATTTCCCAAGTACTTTGAAAAGATTCAGACCTTTCATTTGTTACAAACTATGCCAATGATGGCAGATTAGCTACAAGTAAAATTTCCAAACTCATATTGTACCAATATTTATTTATTTATTTATTTATTTATGTATGTATGTATGTATGTATGTATGTATGTATGTATGTATGTATGTATGTATGTATGTATGTATGTAAATGGGTAGTAGATTAATAGCAGGCCAGTCGTCCATTTCTTCCACCCAAAAATGGTTGAAGCTACTGGGCAATGTGAATAAGCACTCTTCTCCCCACCTGCTATTCATCCCTTAATGTTGGGCACTCTATAATCTATAAACTAATGTTCCTATTTGTGCTAACCCAATATTTAATGAAACAGTTTATAAACTTTAAGAGAATTGCCTTGTACATTTATGGGGAAAAAACTGTAATGAACATTAAGGGCATGATATAATCAAAGTGAAATTTTTCAAATTTTATTCTTAAGGGAAGTGAAAGACACATTTCACTTCCACTTGTAATCCTCTTGTATCCAAGAGTTGCAAAGCCTATTGAGTAGCTCATATCTCTGCAATTTATATTAGTTCCCATTTAACATTTCATATTCTTGGAAAGATATTTACTTTTGAACTTGTGACTTAACCAAACCAGGAGAATAGCAAAAGATCTGGTGTCAAAGTTTCACTAGCTTTGTGAAAGATTATTTAAAACAAGAAAGTTGTTGGACCACATAAAAAGACTTATTTGATCTCATAAAAAGACTGCTTTGAGAGATGACTAGATGACTTGAGTTGCAATACTACACAGCTATCATTGCAAACATCACACATTTATTGTGAATATTAATTTGACTTCTCAGAATTGCTGACAAATGAATACTTCAACAGTGTTCACTGAACAGTATTAAATATTGAAGAAGACTGAAGTTGTATATAGGATATTATCATTTGTGGTGACATACAGTAATGAAGTGATAAACACATATGTGTAATCCAGACCACAGTCCATATATTATTATTATTTTTTCATTTAAGTGAAGGATATCGACTCGGCAGGCTTAAAGTAGAATCTGAGTTCCATCTTGGGAAGTGCAGATGGTATTTCCCAGGAAGACATCTGGCATCTGTAAAGCCAGGTTGTGACTTCAGTAATCCCACAATGATATTAACGGGCAGGGCACTCCTTTCACATATCTTCAACTGTGACTGAGTGGACATCTTCATAGTTTGGAACTTGTTCTGAAGTGACGTAATATTTTCTGAAACAGCAGCTAAGTGCCGCCTCATGTTGTTCTACCGTACTAAGATACTGACTGAGAAGAATGAAACAGATCCAACAGTGTAAAAGAAGCAATGGGGTGATTCACTTCTTGGGATTTTACCTCTCACACAGCCACAGGAAAAAAATGACAAACCCGCAAGAAAGCAATCCCTAAGTTGCCCAAATTCACACACACACAAAATGAAATTCATTTTCAGCTACGTGCTGTATGAATCAAATCTATTATTTCTCTAATTATCAGAGCCCAGATGGTGTAATAACAGAGCCAGTTTGGTTTGGTGGTTAAGAGACCAGGCTAAAAACCTGGAGGCTGCGTTCACTGGACTTACTTTGGACTGTTCATTCCCCCTCTGCCCAACTTCCCTCACAGGGTTATTCATGAGGTAAAATGAAAGGAAATCTCAGTGTAAGCTTCTATATTTAAACTTTTCATTGATAGCCTCCTAGAAGGATTTCTGGAAGAACAGACAAAAATGGTTTATATGCAAAAGACACTGTTTGTTTCTCCCGGGGGTGAGGGGAAATATGTGAAAATAGGGAGGCTCTTTTTAAACAAAACTGGTAGTAAAAATGGGGTGGTGAAAAATCTAAGTTAAAGTAGTAAAATTCCTTTGCGGCATCCTTGTCTGATTCAGATCTGTACTCCCAACACAAAAATATATGGCTTGCTCAAGGTAGGGTTAGGTTTCATTGTTTTACTAAGCATGTATTTGGTAAAATACAAACTCTTCCTTCACTTTGAAGGAGACTTAATGTATGAAAAGGCTTTGGTGAACTTTTCTTCCCTCCGGCTGTGAAAGTTGTATGAATCAAAAAAATCCGTTCAGCACTTGTCGCCAATCATGGCAGCTAAAATGTAATAGGTGGATAAACAACAAAAGATTTGCTACCCCTTCGTAGTCCTCAGAATCTGCAGCCTTGGTTTCTCTCTCTTGAAAAGTAGAGCAATCCTTTTTATCAGGTCTGACAGTCTGTCAACAAATTCATTTAAAAAAAAAATCATCTTTTAATTTGTGCTAAATTGCCTGTCCAACTGTGTGTTTTCTTTCTTTCTTTTTTAAAAGCTGGTATTATTGATGCAATAGTACTAAAATAAAAAGTGTTCTATAATACATTCATCATACAACGTGTTGTATTTCCCAAGCTTTCTGCTGAGCACATTTCAGCACTCTCTTTCTCCTTTAAATCTAATTCTTTATTCTAAAACATGTTCCAGTATATTAAAAGATCATCAAGCAATTGTGCAATGCTTACCTATTTTAATATATCGGTAATAAAGTTTAATACCTATATATGAAAATACCAGTTCGGTTCATGGATATGTTAATTTTTTTCTGATCAGTCATCTAACCCCCAGCCCATATGGTCACATCATATGGTTCGAACATGAATGCTTTTATATAGAGAAGGTTTATTATCATAGCTCCTGTGCCAAATACAGTCAGTTACTGTATTCAGCATTGTGCAGAAGATATTTAGGGAGATTGAGAGCTTCCAGACTGGAGGCATCATCATGCTTCTGTGGTCCTAAACACAGAACATTAAAATCTACATCCAATAGATTCTGATGGAAGATAGCCTTTGATGTGTCTTCGTTTTTCTTTCAGAGTTGTGAACTGCTTCCCACATGATTTTCTTCACACACACGAAGTGTTGTCCTCACAGATGATCTTCACCATACCTCAGGGTCGGATGAACAAGGAGCTCATTTGCCCTCAGTTTTGGGTAGGCAGTTTCAGGACAGTGATTGGTAGAGGATCTTCTGTCCTCTCTCATGGCAAAATGATTCCTGGCTCTACATCTTCAAAGCTCTCAACATTGGAGAGAGTTTGTAACTATCATTTAACTGCTGTCATACTGAAATCCCAACTGAAAGTAGTAGAGAAAATTTGTGACGGAGAAGAGTTTGCATCCCATGGCTTTGCACAATTCTCCTCAACAGGAAGACCTTGAAGGGATTTCTATTTTAAGCCATTACATTTGTGATTTAATGTTTAAGTCTATTTAATTTGAGATGTGTCTATCAATCCCTTGATAGATAATCATATCTCAAAAGCAGTGGAATTTAGCCATAGGTTCACGTTCTCACCCAACCAAGATGGAAGGATCCTAATTTGCTAGGTATGGTGATTGGACAGGTAGAGGACATCCCTGTCAGACCAATAAGAGTGGATCAGATCAGAGCCTGACCTCATCATGTGCAATTTCCTTAGATTGTCTACGTAATATGTTTTCTGTCAGGAAAAGAAAGAAAAAGCTTCTCAAACTGGACACCTAAATATGACTTCAGGCTGAGGAGATGAAGCAAAAGAGAAGGTAAGACGTTTTTCAGCCACAGCAAACAAGATGTGAGGTTGAGCCTTGGTGGTTAGAGTGCAGTACTGAAGGCTACTTCCGCTGACTGCCGGCTGCCTGCAATTTGGCAGTTCGAAACTCACCAGGCTCAAGGTTGACTGAGCCTTCCATCCTTCCGAGGTGGGTAAAATGAGGACCCAGATTGTTGGGGGTAATATGCTGACTCTGTAAACCGCTTAGAGAGGGCTGTAAAGCAGTGTAAAGTGGTATATAAGTCTAAGTGCTATTGCTATTGCTGAGACCAAGAAAGCCAACATATGAAAGAAAGAATGGGAGAGCTCACTTTTGAGGCACTTCCAGATGTTCAGCTTGTCCATCTTCCAACCTTTCTGATTTGGATATATTTTATCCTGGATATTTTTGTTTTGCACATTTTGTCCATTTCTTCTTGTGTATTGTAGCAAGCAGCAACAAAAATAACTGGAATTAGTTAATAATAGCCTAGTTATTAGCAAAATCCTCAACTTCTGGCTATTTCTGAAAGAGGGAAATGGCTATTTCTTTGACTTCAGAAACAATGTGTGTATATGTTGATATTTTTCACAATCATAATTCCCCAATTATGACATCATTAAACAGTCAGGGCTTCATTTTATATCTCCTATTTTACAAAAAACCTCAAGAGAATGAGGCTCATTAGCTTTTAATATTTTTTTCCCTTTCCAATTATTTCACGGGGCTTTAAAATGTTGTTTACAGATGTAAATAAGTGATTGACGATTTGATATTTTCAGCTTCTTAAGCACCGCACCAAAGTAATGCTGATACAAGAAATGGAAAACACCCCCCACATTTTCTTCATCCCAGCATATTTTTTTAATTGGCAAAGCACATTAATTGGCAATGTGCAAGCACAAATATTTTGAATTTTTCAGGATAACTAAGAAGTCTTTTGGCAGCTTCCTTTAATACAACACAAGGAAGGTTTACTCTTGATGTGATCAGTTGGCTATATCATCATTACTGTAAAAACTACAGTATCCCTGTGATCCACAAAATACCTGTGTTGTCTAGAATGATGCATTATTGTTGTTGTTATTCTGCAACAGATTATCACAGCTCTCTCTCTCTCTCTCTCTCTCTCTCTCTCTCTCTCTCTACTGTTGGTTTGAGTTGAAAGCCTAAATCACTGGCTTTAGCTTGGGCAAAACTCAGCATCTTTTGTGGTTTATGATTCCTTTTTCCAGGTCCTCCAGCTTACTGCAACTCTTCCCAAAGCGTTGTTGGTAGGTCATGAATTGCTTATGTCTCTTACACAACTACAGCAGCAGCAGCAGCATTTCAAACAGCCCATTTTTGAAAGGAGAATGTACTGAAAACAACGTTCAGTGATATTAGTCCTTGGGCTCCACTTATGCAATCACCTTTGTCTATAAATTTAGCTACTCTAGAACAGTTAATGATCTCCTTCATATACACCATTTCCAAGGAAATTTAACTAAGAACAGTATTATCCTTATCCCTACACAAATTGCTTCTATTAAAGTTGCAATTTCTTCATTCACTAGGCATCATCTCAGATTAGATTTATCAGATATGTGGCTGTTGTGTAATGGTCAGGGTGCGGGAATAATTTAAGCAAATTCAGGTTTGTCTCTTGACTCAGTCATGAACTATACGGATATGGATTATCCATCCATCTTTCCTATTTCACCTGCAGTAACATCTGCAGGGGAAGGGGGTATACACGGAGGTGGAAGCCACATTCAATTGCAGCCATTCCCATGTCGAGTGCAGCGTCAAAGGGGTACAACTTTGGTCACCTTGCCTTGTTTTGATCCCTTGAACTTGTGGATGCTGATATTCACATAGTTGGTGTCATGCTGAGCAGGAGAGGAATAAACATTGCTGTATCCCATCCTACCTGCCTATTAAAAGGATGAAGTAAAAATATAATAGAAAACCACTTCTATAACACAGACATCTTGCCAAGAACTGAGCTCAATTTGAGGAGGTTATATGTATATTGTATATGTTATGGTGTGTGTGTGCGTGTGTGTGTGTGTGACTATATATGAATATTGGGATGTTATAGGGTGTTCAGGAATAATTATTCCATTAAATATCATTTTACCATTACAAATTGGTAAGTTTTTTTTTGAATGATGCAATCTGAATTTTGTAGCAGTTATTAACATCTTTAATTATTTATCTATATGTGTATTCAAGTTGAATTTCCTCCCATTTTATTCCTACAACAATGCTAAGAGGTGGATTATATTCAGAGTAGATGTCTTTCCAGCCAGAGGTAACCAGACCTACTCTAGTTTCTTAAGGGATATTAACAGGGTCTGGAGGAAAAAGGCTCCAGGAGGCAGAAGTAACACAGGGACAATGAGACCAGCAGCGAAATTTCTCTCCAGGTTACTCTTGGGGACAAGGGTAAGGTTCATCATCCTTCCTAGCTGTGCATCGTAGCCTAGTGAGGCAACTTGTTACTAACCAAGAATGCGATCCAAGCCATTCATCTATTGGAAGTCCTGAAATTAATCAGTGTATGGATAGTACAGGTAGTCCTTGACTTACAACAGTTCGTTTAATGACCGTTCGAAATTACCACGGCACTGAAAAAAATGACTTGACGACCATTTTTCACACTTCCAACCACTGTCGCATCCCCACGGTCATGTGATTTACCTCTCGGATGCTTGGCAACTGACTCACATTTATGACGGTCGCAGTGTCCCAGAGTCGCGCGATCACCTCTTGCCACCTTCCGACAAGCAAAGTCAATAGGAGAGCCAGGCTCACTTAACAACCGTGTTGCTAATTTAATAACTGCAGTGATTCACTGAACAAATGTGGCGAGAAAAGTCGTAAAATGTGCACAAAACTCACGTAACAAATTTCTCCCATAGCAACATAAATGTTGGGCTCGGGTTGTGGTCGTAGGTTGAGGATTACCTGTGCAGGAACCTTGCAAAGGATGCCTGTTGAAGAAAAACCTGTGTTTTGCATCCAAATCCCCACTCAGCAGTGCCGGAGGATCATCTGTCTTGACAACAGAGCTAACCACCTGCTAAAGCACATCTCCAACATTCCTAGATCTGCTTTTCATCTCTCTCTCCCAAATTGTAAAGTCAAAAACTCACCCTGGAAAGCAGAGACGGTGGAGAAAAGTAACAGACTATCCCGGCTGCATATGCTCCTGGCTGCAGCTGTCTTTCTCTTATAATCTTTTGGTTGCTTAAAAGTTCAGTAAAAGCCCATTAACTCTGGGAGGGTTTTGCAGATTCTCTTTGTCTTGCTGTTTCCACTAACCCCATTTCTGTCTTAGACATTCTTTTCTCCACCCCCACCCCCCTTTTATTTCTTTGCTTGCCAGGCAACTTGACTAGGTGGAGAAGAAAGGGGCAAGGCAATCACTTGGTTCAACAAGGAACACATTGGCTTCTGTTAAACGTCTTTAAATGGATTACAGACAGGTTCACAGGCAATGCTTACCTGCTCTGGCATTAAGCTTGTTCCTAACCCTGTCACACACACACACGCACACACACACGTAGATAGGATTGTTCTTACAACCGAATCCCTCTGAAACTGGACTTCCACCTCCATCTCTACCTTCTCCCTCTGCTGGATCTCTTCCTCTTCTGGAAAATGCACTGGGAAGCATCGCCCCTGTGTTGTCCTGTTGGGATTGGAGATTCCCTTGCCAGATCACCCCAGGCCCAACATCCCTTTGTTTCAGGGCTGAGCCACATCCAAAACATTGCATATAATTTCCTGTTCTGGAAATACTTCTTCTTTCCAGAAATGGAAGAACCATTCCTAGAACACCCACTCAAGCAAGAATAAAAGAAGATACATTCCAGGAACCAGAATCCACTGCTTTACACATCCTAACTAACTACTGAATGCTATAGGATGAAATCAAAGCCATGCTGGGTTCTAATCTAACCTTTCTTTTGCAGGCTCGATTGTATTATGGTGCAGTTCAGGCAACTATGAATTTAGACTCTGGCTGTTGCATTCTGCCAGCACTGCTGTGATTATACATTTCCCCTCTCACAGTGCAGCCATATGAAAAAATATTTTAAAAGGTCGGCCTATACACAATAATGTGCCTAATTGTATGGCTTTAAGCTCAGGGAAGCATACAGTTTTAACTCATATAAAATGGATATCTATTCATAAAACTACCAAAAAGGACTGAAAGTGTGTGTTTATATCTGGGGGGAGAGAGGTATAAACACACAAATGCACACACACAGAGACTTATATATAGTATTTATTCCACGAGCAACCCTATCATCTGCAAGAAGGCTTTGAGTTCAGAGCGGCCACGAGTTGTTATTTTTCATTACTTATGATTGGCAAACAGGCTGTACATTGATCTGGGACTCTCTGCAAATACAACTTGATTTTTTTTTATTATTTTTTTTTTACGAAATCTCATTTCCACATGGTGATTCATTCCAATTATGGAATCCTGCCTACACAGAAAAACACAGAGTACTGTTCCCTTCCAAAATTACTTATTCAGACTGTGCCAGAAACACAATCGCCTGCTGAGAAGCAGAAAAATAAGGATGAGAGAATATCTTAAAAGTGCCTTATGTGCATATGATAGACATTTCTAGACAGTCTAGAAATTGCCTTGAGGTAGATGATAAACATCCACAGAAGAGCTATAACCATTGTCCTTGTTCCTAAGGTTATCACACATCCTTTGCTCCATCTCCAGGTCTCTAAGAGTCCTGACAAGGGATGGGCAACTATGGCCACTTTATGACCTACGGACTTCAATTCCCAGAATCCCATATCATGCATGGCTGGCTCTGAAATTCTGGGAGTTGAAGTCAACAGGTCACAAAAATGACCATAGTCCCCCCCCCCGGTCCAGACTATAGTACATGACATGTCAAGCCACATACTATAAGCACCTGATTCAGCAGCAAATGCATAGAGATCTATGCATATGAGTTTAGTTGTCTGGGGGGTAAGATCAGAGATTCCAGCCCCCTTTTCCCTTTCCACTCATTTATTGCACAGGTAAAGGAACCATCTGAAAAACAAATCTGCGGTCTTTTCGTGCCAGAAAGTCTCCCATGACCGATCCACCATTTCCATAGGCTTTCAAACCATTTTTGGATGCTGAATATGATGCTTCGAAGGCCAGTTACCATTTGCCATTGCATTTCAACATTGATAGGCATCCTTGGATTTCTTTTGGTGATAGAGGAGGGTGGTGTATGTGGGGTTTTTTTTTAATTATTATTAATACCAATCAGTTTGCTTTGGGAGTATTCTATTGAAAGTTAGATTATAATGTTCCCACAAAATAGATAAACAATGCCAATTTTGTTTGATACCGACACAGACCTTGGACATGCTTCCAGATTGTGTGTTAACTCTGAAGAATGCCTGAGGGAAAGTGTTAATCAGCTCTGAATGCAGAAAGCCTTCATGCGCACCAATTATTTGGTAGCAGGAACTTTATTTATTTTTTTGATGCACTTGTAGATTTCACTCGATGTTTATTTATTTTGAATAAATTATAAACAAACTATTTGAATTATTGGACAGAGGCCTATGGAATTCATCCGCAAATGTTCAGATTCGAATTTCTGCATGTATGTTTGATGCAGGAACAAAACCCAGGTTTCTGGGGGAAGAGTATGTCCACATTTATTTCAAAAGATGGATGTCGCATGAACTGCCCAGACCTACTTAACAGTGAGATGGATGGCATATAAATTTAATAAATAGTAAACAATAAAGCCCCAACACTGCTCACCACAGCTGAAGGCTGTCCTGCCTGCAGCATTAGCATCTGGAGCCTCCCTGACATTACTCCAATTTCCAGGTCCCTTCCTCCCATCCCAGCAGTCAGTGTACACACTTATCTTCGTCTTCTGGGTTTGCTTAGCCTCTGCATTTTTTTTTTACATTTTGGTATCAATAGGCAGTCACTCAGCTTCTAACACTACTGAGCAACCATCAATATATATTTCTTCCTCCAAGACAGGACTCCTAATGATTACTTAGACAAGCCCATGCAGTTATCTAGGATAGCCTCTTAGGCTGAGAATGACTGGCCCAAAGTCACCCAGTTGGCTTTCATGCCTAAGTCAAAACTGAGACTTGGATTCTATACCTTAATTCTACCAACTTTAGTCTAAATTCTAATTTTTAACTTTTTTGTGAGGGTTGTATGTGACTACAGCCTACAGAATTAGAATAAAAAGGCTGGGTACATATTAAATAAATAATAACAACAAACAGCAACTGTTCATCAGGACATGCTAGCTTCTAGCCAACCCTGGTAAATCAGCAAAAAAGCCAAGTCTAGTCACATCTGGATGAGAGATCACCAGGAACTCTCAGAGCTGTAGGCTATAGTCGGAAGTTGAGAAAGCATCCTGGAAGAAGACAATGACAAACCACCTCCATATTGTTGTTGCCAAGAACACAATGTAGACATGTCCATCTGTTCACTAGGAGCTCAACTCAACATGAGGCTGTCTTTACTTTTAATGAACCTGAGGTATGAATTGGGCACTGAATGCAATTACATTTTAGGACTGTGTTAACACTGATGATGTCTTGTACTCAGGAATGTTTTTGTTGCCAAGAACTAACTGTGAGAGGTTGCTATATATATATATTCTACATTTATATGGGAGTGTATATATGAGTAAATAAACAAGTGTTGTATGTATGTACAACTGAGGTAAGCAAATGGTTCTTATATAAACTTGTTTATATGTGTAAATGAGTGTGTGTCCATTAAGAGGCAAATAGCATGGCTGTTGAGTAGTCCTCAGATCTAAAAAGATTGCCACATGTTTATTCCTTTATTAGTACAGATTCTGAGATTTTTCTGGGTTTGACTAATGGAAAGGATTTATATTTGTGTAGCCTTTTTTTTACTCTGATTTGAAGCTAAGCAGGTCTCTACATCATCAATGTATATGGAAGCCCTATAAGGCAGAGAGCTATGCTATCTGTGAGACCATCTTTCCCTAAGGACATCTACCCATCTTACCAAGTCAGTTAGGACGGATGCACTTATAGTTCCTTCCCCAAAACATAGTCATCTAATGGGAGCTAAAAAGTGCTATTTTCTGTGGCAGCCTCCAGTCCTATGGAACATCTTATCTTGAAATTCAGCAGACCTCCACCCTTTTAGCCTTCCCTAAGGCCTTAAAGGTCTGGCTTTTCCTCCAAGTGTTGGAAGAAGGTTAGAAGATGGCATGAAAGCATAGATAGGCTCCAGGTGTTGTTGGTTTTTTTTAATGTTTTATGTTGTGTCTAAGGGCTGTGTTTTATAATTTTTAAAATGATTTTATAGGTATGTGTTTTAATCCTTAATTGGGAACCACCCAGAGTTGACTGAAAGATGGGCAGCTATATAAATGTTTTAAATAAAATAAAATAAAATAAATAAGTAAAAAAACAAACAAACAAACTGAACCTTTTCAGGTTATCTGCAGCAGGTAAATTTTACGAGTAGAATTAGGAGATAACAGGGATAGCTCCACGTACCATGAAACAAAATGTTTGAATAAAGGCAAGAAGGGTTGCATATAATTTGCTTACCTGTCTCCCCCCCCACCCCAAGATCTTATTAACTTCTACAGTAGAATTGTATCATTAAAAAAAAATCATGATGCAAAATATTGTTATTTCAGGGGCCTGCCATAAAGTGAGAACCACAAAGGAAGATTGACTGATGTTTTAGCAGATTGCCCTTTTTTATCACTTCCACCTGCTTTTACAAGGGAGATTGTGGCAAATGTACTTATAAAAATACAGTCTAAGTTGGTGCTTTCCTTATAGCCTGCAGCTGTGCATCTTCTATTTATGTAGTGGTAGATTCAGTGACCTGCTTCATAATGAAATTGTTTCCAAATACTTCTGCAAGTCTTCATCTTCACTCCCTCCCACCAAATTCAGCACAAAATGTAAGTAGAAATAGAGTTGTTTAATCAGAGCGTCGTGGTTTTAAATAAGTTGAACAGCGGGTCAAAGGACAAAAAATGCATTATGCATGGTTTCATACTGTTTCTAAAGCTTAATAAAGAATTTGATTAATTATCTCAGCACATGTCCCACATATTTTTACTCTGGTATGCATACAGATGCAATGAGTAAGATTAGATACAACTTCTAATCTCCTGTTGTCATTTATGCTTTCTCCATCATTTGTGATATGGAAGAGTCAAGTCTGATTGAAAATCTGACCTAAATAAAACTGAATATGCTGAAGAAGGAGTGGGTGGCCATCTCCACATTGCACCCTTTGGCACGTACCCAGAATTTGATCTTTTGGAAAAGAAAAACCAGCGTCCAATGAATCAAGAGAGAATTCAAAATATCAGAATGTGAGAGAAGCAGAAAGACATCCTTTGTATTCAATGAAATGGATAAAAATCAGTTAAGAAATTGGGTCAATAGTATCAAAGTAAGTTTTTGTTTTGTTTTTTTACATAAGTTTTTATTTTATTTTCATACAAACAATCTTCTATTACACGGTGTGTCGTCTGGGTACAAATATTTGCAAAAATAATTAAAAATACAAATCTATTCTTATAATAATATTTACTAAATTATATAATATATCCTTTATTTTATCAATCATCAAAAACATTTTAATTCAGTATCAAAGTAAGTTTATTGGCTTCTCTAGGCCACTCATGATAAGTAGAGCATTTTTTTTTTCCTAAGGTGTTTTTTCTAAATCAGGAAATACCAATTTATTTAGTAGCCAGAGGATGAACATTGCAGGCCTCAGTGGGTAGGGCTACATGACACATACTATGGATATATTCTTCCCAACCTTGGTTTTTGAGGAAAATGCTTTTGTTTTTATCACAATAAAGTAAATTTTAGGACTTATATTACAGTGTTGATAGGTACTTTGCCTACAAATATCAGAAAACTGTGCTGCCAGTTTCCTGATATTCTGAGACCAGAGATTATATGGGGCCCTCAAGTTGGAGGTTGTTCTAAATGATTACCTAAGATAATTTAATCAGAAATTATTTATCAGCCTTCATTAACTCTATGGAGTAGGCCAGACAAGAAACACCAATCATGAGTACTAACATTACCTGTAAGGTTATAGTAACACAACCTTGCAAGTCTGAAAGGATTTTCTTTTCCCTTGCTTTTCTTCTCCTGGAAACTTAGGTTTAAGTCCCTTCTGAGGTACTTTCTTCATTCCCATGTCTACTTTGCACTCAGACTTCATTTACCAGATCGTTGTTTAGGTTGCAGCTTTTCCTCCTGTCTTCCAAGCTTATTTTCACATACCATTCCAGCCTTTTAAGGGGCACAGTGGTTTAAAAGATGCTGGAGAAAGTCTGTTCGAGACTTTTTAGTTCGAGTCCTAGCACTGTGTGATGGGGCGAGCTCCTGTCACTTCCCTCAACTTTTGCCAACCTAGCAGTTCACACACATGTACATGCAAATAAATCATTAGGTACCACTTCTGTAGGAAAAAGAATGGTGCTTTGTGCAGAAGTACGAACCCAGCTGGTATCAGACCTGCCCGATATCGGTGGAGAGAAAAGCCCCAGATGATGCTACAGAACGCCATTAGCCATTTGCAAGGGTGGAGGTAATTCAATTCCTGTAGAGCATTTCTGGTAGCAAGTGAGCGTGAACCAAACTGACTAGTACAACTACTCTGTATTAATACTGTAGTCTTAATACACCATTGTACCATTGCCATACACTAAATAAATAAATACATCCCAACCAAAGACATTCCTGTCACTTAGGAAGACAATGAAGAAAGAAGTTAATGGTCAACTGGGAGAGACTACCAATGTTGAAACTGGACCAACTTCTTTTAATTACTCTTCAACTTTTTAAAGATGTCATTCATTCTCTTCTCTCCCCTCATCTCCATCTGCATCGTGAAGACTGTCCACCAACCAGTTTCTTTTCTTATAATTAAACCTGCAGCAGAATTACTTCGATGTGCTGCTGCCATGTTCCAATTTCCAGCATGTCTCAGTATTTTTAATTATAAGGGCTGGAGGGGAAGGTGATAGCACTACTTCACAGATGCACAATAGGCTGAGAAAAATATCAGATTCCCAAGAAGAATAGACTACTAAAAGTGTGGTTCAAGATAATCAGCAGTGAGGATTAGCAGGTCCAGGAATAACAGCAAGCAAGGCTCTAGGTTGGCTCTGCAAGTATTAACCTACTGGCACTGTTATTTTAATTATAGCAACTCTGGGGCTACTGCTTGGGATGTTCCTGGAAAGATGATATGGACTGAGTGTAGGGAAAGCTCATTTTAATAATGAACAAAGCTACAGGTTAGTTTCATCAACTTAATTATGCTTCCCCTGAGCATCACCATAATTAATATGGGTAAAGTCAACAGTGCCTAAAACTGGATTTGGGCTTGTAAACTAAAACCAGACCTGCTGTTGATTCTACTATTCTGATCAAATAAAGAGGAACAAAAAGAAAGGAGAGGAAACCCACTTTCTGAATGTTAGTTTTCTCAGTAGACAACTCTTGTTAGTTAGATGTTATTAGGTGATTAGGGGACTGGAGGCTCAAACATACGATGAACGGTTATAGGAACTGGGCATGGCTAGTCTACTGAAGAGAAGGACCAGGGGAGACATGATAGCAGTCTTCCAATATTTGAGGGGCTGCCCCAGAGAGGAGGGGGTCAAGCTATTTTCCAAGTACCCAAAGGCCAGAAAAGGAACAATGGATGGAAACTGATCAAGGAGAGATTCAACCTAGAAATAAAGAAATATTTTCTGACAGTGAGAACAATCAATCAATGGACGAGCTTACCTTCAGATGTTGTGGGTGCTTCATCACTGAAGGCTTTGGACATAGACGTCAGAAATGGTATACTTGAGTTTGGACTAGAGGACCTCCAAGGATCCTTCCAACTCTGTTTTTCTGTTCTGTTCTGAAATGAGGGGTCCTTGGCATTCTCTGAGCTTGAATGGAAAACTAAAGTAAATGGTTACTTCTTCCATAGTAAATGTAAATGATTATTGTTTGAATATTGTCACGGGGCATTCTTCTTTTATGACTCATTGATGGGTGTATTTTCCCCATCAAAAATCATATCTACCCTTTATCACATTTACTGGTAAGAGTTTGTCAGAAATTATTTTACAATGAGGATTCCAGAAAACGTAAGTAAAAATCATCAAGGCTACCTCTGAAATTGCTTCCGATATGAAAAGTTTGATTATAAAATAAAACAAGCTTCAATTGTGAAATTAATGAATGCTGGAACTCTTCTTCTTTTTTTAAAAAAAAGAGAAGATTGAAACAATTAGATATTTAAGTGCTGTATATTAGCACAACTAATATTAGCACAACTCATAAGAAAAACAAACAAACGTTGTTTGCATGATTAGCATAAGAAAAAAAAACACACCCTTTCTTCTCCAGGGTCAAATGCTAGTTCATTGATATTGATGTATATAAGAGGTAGATGCAACATCTACTGACCAAGCATTCAAAAGATGGCTCAAAAAGGAGGAACATAAGGAAGTTATATCTGATCGTGTCCGCATTACATTCAGAATTATATTTCCCACTCTAGTCGGTGTTAAGAAGTCACATGTTCTCTCTTGTTATTTACTTGCTACTGTCTGTCTGTCTGTCTGTCTGTCTGTCTGTCTGTCTGTCTGTCTGTCTGTCTGTCTGTCTGTCTGTCTGTCTGTC
>JANHFL010001896.1:130783-150101 GCA_032468155.1 Oxyrhabdium leporinum
GGGAGTTGAAGTCCATTCGTGTTGGCTAAGGAATTCTGGGAGTTGAAGGCCATTCGTGTTGGCTAAGGAATTCTGGGAGTTGAAGTCCATTCGTGTTGGCTAAGGAATTCTGGGAGTTGAAGGCCATTTGTGTTGGCTAAGGAATTCTGGGAGTTGAAGGCCATTCGTGTTGGCTAAGGAATTCTGGGAGTTGAAGTTCATTTGTTCTGGCTAGGGAATTCTGGGAGTTGAAGTCCATTCGTGTTGGCTAAGGAATTCTGGGAGTTGAAGTCCATTTATGCCGGTTGGGGAACACAGAGAGGACTTTAACCCATGCTGGCTAGAGAATTCTGGGAGGGGTTTATTTATTTATGTATGTATGTATGTATGTATGTATGTATGTATGTATGTATGTATGTATGTATGTATGTATGTTATATGCTACTCATCTCGCAATTAGAAAGATAACATCTTTATTAGGACATCTCAATATCACAATAATTTTACAGATTTCTCAGTTCCTGAGATCAGAAATATAAGTAGTGGCCGGCATAATCCCAGTTTGGATCCCCAACTAGAAATGCTAACTAATAAAAAACAACTCTGAGGTCTTTTAATTCTGTTGGTAACTAGAGAAGATCGGATTAGGTGGACAAGTAGCCTGATTACAAAATGCTTTCCTATGGCCTTTCCAACTTAAAATGTTGGGGGGAAAAGAAGGCTATGTAGATTTGACATCTTCTTTCTTAAGTCATTGTTCATTAAAGTCAGATATACATATTCAGAAATGGAACTTAGAGTAAGCAGTTTTACTTAAAGGAAGTAGGGTGAAGTTAAGGAATTTCATCTTCTGATAGTCATCAGTGGAAAATGCTACATATTCCTTTAAAAGCATTAAATAGAGGCAGCATTTTCCACTGATGACCATCTGGCAACCTTATTGGTTTCTAAATGTAATTCAGCACTTTTCCAAGAAGAGCAATCGTATGCATGCTTGGAAATACTTTATTTGTTGAATTTTTGCTAGACATTGTTATTAAAAACACATCAATTCAGTCAGGAAAAAGAAACAGGGAAATCTATTTCCAGACAGAAAGAAACAAAAAGTTACAGATCCCACCTTTCTTCTGGAAGTTCAAGTTCCTATATGTAGTACTCCAGGCTTTTATGACAATATCCCTATGAGGGAGTTTGGATTGAGAGAGTATTGATGGCACATGGGAAAGTAAGTCAGAACACCTCTAAAAAAGTTTGATGACTGCTTCGTGAAGCTTCGAAATAGCAAAAAAGGAAGCAAATTTGGAATATATTATGTCAGAGTGTCTGTTGATTTATAACAGTTAACTGAATATATCTCTGGAAGAGGAAGGAGAGGAAACTAAGTTTAAGAGGGTCTTTCCTTAGTGCTGAGTTAAAGTTCCAGTCACTCATGTGCTGTGCCCAGAAAAAAATCCAACAATCATAATTTGATGAAGATATCTATTGGCTACAAATGTTAAGAGCCCACATTATGAGGATATAAGACTGGGCTATAGCCAGATTTTGTCTGAATGCAAAGCCACAGCCATGGAACCATAACTTTACTGATTGATGGTCCATGCAAAGTAACATCCGTGGATACTTTTCCATACAGAGCTATATTTCCTTTGAATAAAGAATGCAGCAATAGGGACTACTGTGATCTTACGGGATGGGGTCAAATTTAAACATGCTTAAAACAAATATATATATTGGGGGGGCGGGGCGGGGGGATTTATTTCTTTTTAAAAACCTGTATACATGAATATGGTTTAAATGAACCTATACCTCTCAAAATCCAAAGATGTGTGTGTGTGTGTGTGTGTATAGCTTATTTTACAAGGTTTCAACAATAAAGAAAATAGAAGCTTTGATATGCAGAGAAAATTATTTCAGTGGGCTGTTAGAAACAACACACAATAGGCAGTTGTATGTTTTCATATCTGTACTATGTACGCTTAGCTTCAGCTTTTCAGAATATCTGAAATATTTTCAAATATACTACTTTGAAATAGCCAAACATGCCTGAGGTGCAAAATATTTTTCAGCCCACACCTCTGCTTTAAAGAAGACCAACCTAGAATCATCGAGATGTATTCAAATTCTATTCAATGTGACCATTGACAATCTTGGCTGAGGATTTTGAGAATTCTGTCTTTAGATACTGATAAAGACTGAAATAGACTAACTGAAGCTCTCACAGAATAAATCAACTGGGTGAAGTGGAGGCAATTTTGTTATTATATGATATAAACACAGTTCTTGCCAAAGCAGGCATGCGAATTAAAAAGCAGGATTCACAGCTGATTAATAACAAATGGTTTAAAGGATTAGGCCTTGTATAAATTGAGCAATTGATAGTTCTTAGCCAGGCTGTATGTCTATAACCATGATTTTTTTTGTGTGTGGCATGAATAATGTAGTATAGGGTGAACTTGTCATTGTATATATACTTTCAGAACCATTCACGTGAGGATCCATTTTGATTCCCCCGCCCCCGACGGATGTCTCTGATTGATAAAGCCCTGATGCACTCTCTGAAATTCTGTCATCCTTTTTCAGATATACTAAGCTAGTCTTTTTTAAAATGAAAGAGATTGAGTGTCAGCAAAGGTCTATAACATCACAATATAACTTAGGGGAGCAGGGTTTTTAATGTTCTTTACATTAATAGCAACTGTTCTGTTCTAGGAAGCTAAAAAATTGGTTGCAGATGGTAATCATCCAACTATCTGATGTGAAGAAGATACTGAACTTAATTCCATCATTAAGTATTGTCACAGTGACAAAGAAAGAGAGTTGGGCATGCAAAAAAAAAAAGGACTGGAAAAATTAAAGGGAGCTGTGACTCCAGTTCAACCATTAAAGACATGGCAAGCATCTGTTTATTAAAAACACCCTAGGAACAAAATTCCAAATAATTTGTAATTAATAACATAGATTAAATCGCCTAGAATCTTCCCATTACAGGTGCCTGCAGGATATAGTAAAAAAAAAAAAAGAAGAAGAAGAAGAAGAAGTCAAGATGGTGGCCACAATCATGCAATCAAAGTTCGTCCTGTTTTGTATGTGCGTCATATTCCTGCAGAAATCTCTGCTTTTCATTCTTGTTTGCTAGTGAATTGTAGATGCTCTTCAATATATTCTGCTGCTGTGGCTAATGTCTTCTTGTATGCATTTCCCTCTCTGAAAAACAGGAAGAATCATTTAAAGTGACTCTTTTTTGCTGATCTATGTAGCAAAACGGGCCAGGTGTGTGACTGTTCTGTAGAGAAATGTATCTGATTATCACTGTTTACATATCCTGTCTCTTACAGTGTTACAATATTTATATGGAAAACCGATGCTGATACACAACTCTTGTAAGATGTGAACCACAAGGACAGTACTCAGATAAAACAACTGCCATCACTACTATTACTTCTGCTTCTGTTTTAATGGTTGTATTAACAGTTTACCACTCATGGATGAAGGCAGCCTATTAAATATTGTGTGTGTATGTGTGTGTGTATGTATATATATATATAAAACAATATATATATATATATATTGTTCAGTTACATATTAAACAGAAGAGTCTAAAACAAGTACTACTAAAACAAATGAAATTTTAAAAAGAAACCAGTAATCATAATCTGATTTCTATTAACCACTTCTATTGGTACCACTATTTTTTTTCTTTTTAAAACATTTTTGTTAAATGAGAACTCCCAGTTCTACCATTCATTATTTTTATAAGACCCATAGCAATAGCACTTAGCACTTAGACTTATATACCACTTCACAGTGTTTTACAACCCTCTCTAAACAGTTTACAGAGTCAGCATATTGCCCCCAACAATCTGTGTCCTCATAGGCTTTTTAAACAATAAAAAATGATGGATAAATGTGGATCTGTACCATTTTGTCTACAGAAAAGACCAGAGGAAGAGTAGCTAGGAGGAGCATCATACTAGAGTGGCACATATTCTGGAAAGGTACTATTTTGTCCCTATGACAACTAATTTGACATTGGCTCTGATCTGCAGACTTTATGAGATAATGCATATACTAAAAATTCCAATATGCTCACTGGCTTAAAATGATTGGAGAGCAGCTATAAAGCAGCGAGTCACTCTGTCCTGATTAAAAATGAATGGATGAATGATCAGAAATAAGAACAACTCACTTGGGAACTATGCACAATGTCTGTCAATCATAGGTTTGGATTCATATTCAGCCATGGGTAAAGATTTCAGGCGCAAACCTTTCCTGCACAGTCCACATGAAAATTGGCCAAACATTAGAAAGGCAATTCTTCTCTTCCCTTTAAGCTAAAAACCACATAGCCTGAAAAACAAGTAACTAGAATAAAATAAATCTTCCACTCTAGCCAGTTTCACCACAGTTGTCAGATTTTTATTTGAAATGTTTCCCGTGAATGATCACAGGTATTTTTTTTAGAGTCATCCAACCACTGCTGTACCAAGATAAAAGTAATACAAAAAGACTTTCTAACACCTCAGTGATAGCTGGATGACCTTTAAGTTACAAACAGCGCCTAATAATATCAATCCTAAAACATTTTAAAACAAAGTTTTAAATTTAATTTGTGTTAACACAAATTAACTAAAATGAAAAAGTAGATACTGGAGGCAAGGAAAAAGACCTGGCAAATGTTTGGCCTTTTCATTAAAATAATGACAGTAAAATAATGTTGTAGGAGAGGACCAGGTTGAGAGTGAGGGTGGGGTCAAGTGCATCATCAGTCTCGAGTCTCTTTGCACCCACAAGAGATCTAAGTCCAGTCCACCTTGAATTCTGCTGATTCTTATCTACCACCAATTCTCCTTGACCATTAGTAGTTCAGATTCTTATAGAGAGTGTTAGCATACAATAAACCTGTATTCATTTGAACTACTTTGGCTCCTGATGTCCTGTATTTGACATTATTCTGTTATTAACAATCTCAAGGCAAAGTCTAATATGATTTTGATTTAATTGATCAGACTTTTATATATTTATGCTTATATTTGACTTTTTAATACTAAGTCAAAAGTTACCATAGAAGAAAATAATCATGTTAAAAAATCTGAAGATCATGAACAAACTTTTTATCTAGCCAAATTGTTATCTCTTCAAGAAATGATAGCTATTATTAAATCTAGGAATACAGGAAAAACTCCCAGTCCCGATTACTATTCTACTAATGTGCATATTGATTACTTCACCTCTACATTGTTTGGTGTTTATAATAATGCTTCTTTTAACAGAGTTTTTCCAACTTCCTTTAATAAGGTTTATAAACTGTGATTATAATTCTGCTGCTGATTGAGTAACCTATTGCCACATTTTTTGTTAAATGTTGGTAGCAACAGCTTAGCACTGACACTTACATGTAATTTAGAAATGTCATTGTCTTCAGTTGTTGTAAAAGAATAGCCTTGAAGAACAGAGCTGCTACTAAGTCAATGATCAGAAAGCACATCTTGAACTCATTGCAATAAATTAATTTGGGTTATGTCTCAGAGTGGCCCCTCTATAATTCACACAAGGTAAGGGAGAAGGGGAAGCAAATTCAGACTTGTAAGATTGTTACTATAGCTGTTCTAATAAAAGTAGTTTGGACCTAAATGGCATTGGTTTCTTAATCTACTTTATAGAGTTAACAATGGATGGGCAAGTAGCATGCCCACACCTTCCTAAACTCTCAAAATGCCAGCTCTGATCACATCCACCATAGATCACTTGATCTTGCCTCCAAGATCAAGAATGACAAAATCTTACAAATTTAATATACCTTGAAACTATGAAGTGAAGCTATAAGATTGGGTGGTGGGGTGGTGGTGGTAAATATTGTTTTTATATTTAAAATGAATGAGGATGTTATGGGGCAACCCAGGGGAAAGATTGGTATCATCTGCCGTAGCAAACTGTAAATAAGAACAGAACCAATACTGAATTCCACAACAGGGGAATTATAATGAGATAGATAATTATAAATAGACCAGCATTGATAAAATTATCATTTAAATGAAAACAGTCCATTTCATCATTGTCTGATGATGTGCGGCTTGCCCAATTTGCTATCACATTCTATTATAAATGTCTATTTCCAAGACTGGATTACTTTCCTTTCGTTATTTTTAGATTGGATACACTAGGAAAACTTCGTATATTCTTTATATTATATATAAGAAGATTTTATATATATTTTATATTTATTATAAATTTAATAAATAAATAATTGAAAGGACTTGGAAACAGAAGTCTTTTCTCTATAAAAGGGGGCACAGGCACAGACGTGAGTGCTGCCCCTTCTCAATGCATCTTTGAAGAACTTTCTCTTTGACTTGTCTTGAAAAGAGGGTTTCTTTTCTGACTTCTGTATCAGGCACCAAGTGCTGCTGAGAAATGAGACGCCCTGTTTGGACAGACAAAGCTTAACCATGTGTTTATGCTGTCTTGCCAAACAACAGATCTATTTCTGCTGTGGACTAAGAATGAGGGAGAGGCCTTATTAAGGATTGGTTTACCAAATTATAGCATGCTGGGGAAAAGAGAATGCCAACTGCTGCTAAAAAAAAAAAGCCTTCTTTTTTTCAAGTTTGCATTGATGGAGAATGTTTGACAAGGTGTGTAATCTTCCTTTCCCTAAATGTAGGCAGGCTGATGTTTATCAGTATGTTAAGTCACTACTCCCACCAACCTCAGCGGCACTAGATGGGAATGGATGCCCTAGTGGTGTCAAACTGGCAGCCCACTGGCCAGATGCGTCACGTGCAGGCCATGCCCACCCCAGCTCCACAAATGGGAAAAATGTCGTGAAACATCACATTACGGCAATGTGATGCCATGAGTTTGACACCCATGGCCTATAGGGTCACTGCTGAAGTGTAACAGATTGTGGGAGATTATATCACTTCTCTGTCTCCTGGTACAGTTGGATAACAAGCTCTCAATGGAAGCCCTAATTCCAAGCCAGCACAGCCAACAGCCATACTTTTTGGTAACTGGAAAGGCTATAATCTTACATACAGAGAAAATGTACATTGGGGAAGGCCTTTGTTATACCAAGGCAGCAATGCCGTTCTAAATATATACAACAGAATTACTCATGCTTACAGAAGAATCCAGTGACGTCTGAACCAATATGGTAAAAAATTCCTATTTAGCCTTCTTTTATCATTAAATAACTGCATCAAAGTGACAGATGAGAAAAATAATTTAAAATTATTCTATTAAGCCTGCCACACACAAAAAATAAATGCAAGTATCGGTGTTAAATCAGTAATTTGCAAACTCAAACAACAAAGGATAATAGAGTCCAGAGAATGTTCTGCTCCTCCTACTGGCCAGACCATCATTATCATTGAAAGCCATGTTATATATCATTTGTAAAATGGAGAAATGGTTTAAGCAGGAGTGTACAGATGAGACTGGTGGACAGCTTGTCACCTTTGATACCCATCTAAAGGGAATACTGGACTGAGAGAAGAGGAAAGTTACTAACCACAATATTTAAATCATTTAAATACTTTACATTGCATTAAACTTGTCCACTTTACAGAATCTAACAAAAAGTAATGAAATATAAAATGTTTGTCAAGAAAAAATCCTGACCCAGTGATTTTATACAGTATAGTAGCCGATATTTGTTAATGTAGGACAAGGGACAGTGGCTTTTACCAACTGGCAGGACATAGATTGGTATCACATTCACATACACTAATTTTCATATATAGATTAGGGCTCAGCAAAGCATGTAAAGGGAGGCTTGGCAAGACACACTGATGTGAATGAACTGTTATAATGCCGCCTCCTCTCCTGCTGTCTTTCAAATAATTCCTGTTTTGTTTGTATGTGCATATATGGCTTCATATGGGTAAAATATTCTACAGTGCTCTTCTTCAATTTCATTGTATAATTTCAATCTTTCCTCTGGTAAAGCAAGTTCTTTTCTCCTGCGCTTAATAAGAGGGAGCCAATATTTTATAAAAGAGGATAAGTAGGAAGACAGGCTGATTTTCTGTAGGTATTTGGCAGAGAAGAACTTCTCATTAAACAAGTGATCAGCTCTTGTTCACTTGGGACTCTTTGTAGAAATAACAAATAATTGCTAAAAACATTACTGGACTTAAAATTACATTTTAGAAATTTAGCCATGCATAAAATATTAGCAATGGAAAGATAAGCTTTAAAAACAGAACGCCAAATTTGTATTTACGTTGCATCAAATAGATGTGCTTGGAGAAGTTTTCTCACTACCCAGCCCCAGACCGTTCCTTATTTAAACACAGAAAACAAACAGGCCAGCTCATCATTCATTATGTCGCACTGCATAAAGATATACTTCTGGAGCTTGTAATTCAAAGTGTTATTGTTTCATCACTAGAAATGACTCTCAAAAAAGTCTGAGTTAAGTTTATCCTATTTGCTGCTAGGTGATTGCTGCTGATATGATTGTATAATCTGCTGATATGATATAATTTGATAATGTAGGTACAAAAGCATTCGTCCAAGCATTATTGGAAGGCAGGGAATTTTAATTCATAACGAATCAATTCTTTTTAATTATTCATCAAAACATACAACAAATAATGGCCAGTGGGTGTTCAACAAACTACTAATATCAACTGGTCATTTGTTTGCCTGCCAAATAACAAATCTTATCAGGTACAGAGCCAGGAAACAAATTATTCCTTTTTAAAGTATCAGGAATTTTGTAATTGACTGAGAGCAAGTGGGAAAGCTGTTAGTCACTTTTAAATAATTTGGATGAAACACAGTTATAATAGTGAGGGGGGAAATAGCTTTTTCCTTTGAGAAGTTGCATTTTTATACTCAAAGCTAAATTGATTGTATAGTGGGGAAAATTAAGTTGGATTAGTGGCTTGTCTTCAAAGATGGAGGGTGCTTAAGAGCCTTTGTAACTGTGGCTTAGATACTAGGAAAGATTATGGTAATAGAAATTAAAAGAAAAACATCTATCCCTTTGATCTTTATTATTTTAAAAAATAGGCATACAGACATACCATCTGTATAAATACTACATAGTATGCTTTTACTTAAAAATCACATCTTGTCTCTGGGGTATTTTCTAGATTTACATGTCAGTGTTTGGGATTTACTTGCAAAAATATTCCAGGAGGTAAGGGATAGTTCTTCCCCCTGCAAAATTTTGTTGAATGGTTGTAGATGTTCTAGGGCTCCTTCACCCAGGATGGATTCCACTACAAAGTGAGATGGAAAACCCTGCTGCTTCATTAACCTGCCTGTGATGCTCTAAAAACAAGTGAAATTAGGATGGAGGTTCTGAGGGCTGAGTCAAGCCTTGGTTTCATACAATCTTAAATCCCCTCATTCTCCTAGAAGACCACCCTATACTCCCCCTCAGAAAACATACACAGTATGTTGCCCTGGAGCAGGCAGAAGTCATTCCATCCCATTTTTTCAATTGTAAGGGAAAAGCTATACTAGAAAGTGAAAAATCACACCTTTGTTTCCCATTTTAGACACTGAGAACGGAAGGAATTCCATATCCCTGATTTCCCTTCCCCAGCTATGAATTACTTTCAGTCATTAATAATTACAATGAAAAAAATTGAAAGAAAATGGCAGAATTATTCTATGCTTATGGTGTTGAGCAGAAGCATCAGGCTTGGAAAGTCTAACAAGTATTTCTAGCTACCATTTTTCAGTACTTTATGTTCTCTCTGTCAGTGACAAGGCTCCTGTTTCAGGTGTACACAGTACATTGGCTGTGCAGAGTTTGTGCATAATAACAATTCATATTTTTGATTCTGTAACTTCAGCAGGGTGAATACCTTCAATAGTAATTCAGTGAAGCAGATGGACAATGCTCCCCAACTTCTAAAAACAAAGCAAAATTAGCTTCATTTAGTACTTATTTCAGCTTTCAGCTCTAATTCAGCACTTCCAATAGGCATCCTAGATGCCCCTTCTAACTAGTGGAAGTATTGGATTAAGGTGATGTGATTCCAAGTACTTTAGCAAGTATTCACATACACATACAAACACATACGCAGACACAGACTCAGATACACACAAATCCATTTCATAAATAAGTAATCTAACCATCTTTCCTCACTGCTGAATTGAAATGTTATCCACCCTTTTTGAGTCAGCAGTAAATTGTACTGGCATGAAATTTGCTGCCCCAGTGTTGATTCCTATCCTATTTCTATGGCTCCCAGGCCCTCTCACTATGACTCAATAAATGCTAGCCTTGCTCTTGAGCCACATAAAGTTGGCATAAAATTTCCTGCCTCCACAGCTGAACCCTAACTTGACTGTCTCTGATGATGTCCTGATTTGGGAGATGCAGGACATATTAAGCAAAGCCATTGATTAAGCCCTCTGGCTTTGCTGTCCTCCAACTTTCTCAATGTCACCAGTCAGCAGGAAATCATCCATTATTGCTGTGACTGGAAGCTCATTTTAATAAATAGCTAGACCCATCGGTCAAAATCTGGTATTCCCTTAAGCATATGGGATTATCAAACTGCCTTGAAAAGGACGAGAGCCTCTCCTGCTTTATTGGGAAGTCCTTTTCCCCATTACCCATCCTGCTGATTAGTTGCAATCCCACCCAGCAACCTCATTTTTGGCTTGGCAAAGTGTACAAATTCTATATACTATGATACTGCCCTTGGATAATGTTGGAAAAAGAAGGTGAAAGGCTACTTTAACACCTCTCACTCATGAGCTGGAGACAAGGTGAAGACAAAGTTGGGAAGGCAGCGGAAAAAAAAAGAGATCAAAAGGGCATATCTGTGACAAATTTAAAAGCAAACAGGGAAAAACCCTCTGTTTTTTCTTTGCAACCTTATCGGAAGGACTGGTGTGATCCCTACAATAATATGTAGCTCTTTGGAATTCAACTCATCTGCTGCAGAAGAAATTGCCTCCCCCCAGATAATAAATACTAATCTAATAATTATTATTTAATCATTAATCATTATTATTGTTAATTATTCAATAATTAATTAATGCAGGGAAATGGATTTGATGAATATTTGGGGGAAAAATCATTTCTCTATCTCTTACAGTATTCTTATTCTCTTTCTTCTTTTTATAACATGACCAATCCCATTTAAAAAAAAAAATGCCCTCAGGGAGGAATCAAAAGATCTCAGTGCTTTTTCTAGTAATGAGCAAGATGACATCTCTTGCTTTGTACAGGGGCCATATTTCTAATTTCTAAAGGGAAATCTATGAAAGTTCACTTTTAAAGTCAGATAGCTACTTTAGAAAGGATGATTCTATAGGGTTCCTTGTATTCTAGTAGCACTCCAAGTGGCTAACCCTAATCCTAACTATCTCTTCCAATAGCTGGGCTGGACTGCTAACTACTATGTCTCCTGCTAGTCAACAGATAATTTAAACACACACACAGACAATCTTGACTCAAAAATAGTCAATGAACTACATTATCCTCAACACAAAAAGCTCATGCTTCTTACATCCCCCTAAAGCTTTCCCTTCCTTTCCCTTTATTTTCTACACATCTTTAAATTGCAACATAAGAACACGGCTACTTTGATTCTTTGAAAGCAACCTATCAGTCTTTCGTCCTACAAAGTTTCCATGTACCTATAAAGGAAGTTGGAACAAAAGAACAGCCTGTTCCCCATTGCTTTGATCACTGAAGCATCAGAACCACTATGACAACATAAAGGAGGAAGATAGAAAAAAATAGAGAGAGTCCATGTTAATGTCACAGGAGGGCAGGGAAGGGGGAGGCATCTTTGCATGCCTCCATGTGGGAAAGCAAAAGGCAGTCATCGGGACTAGTAAGAAGGGAACAATTCCCCAAATGAAAAGACAGGTAGATCGGTTTACACAGGAGCTAGCCTGTGGAATCTGCCTTTCCTGAATGAGGAAGCATGGGAAGCATGAGAAACAGAAGGACCAATCAAGTCTTGATGTGGCCATAGGCCAGGTTGAGCACCAGTCCATCCCCAATGACAACTCACTGCAATCTAGACTGGAATTTCTGAAGTTGGCTTAACAAACATCCAATAGCGGCAAGGGAGGTAGGCAGTTTGGGCTGTTGTGTGGAGTTGCCCTGTGGCTTTATATACCCAATACTCTTGCCTCCTATTTTCCAACAACAATCCTTTGTTGTGTGTTGGACGGAGAAGGAGTAACTGGCTAAAAGTCACTTTCAATACCCTTCTAATAACCAAACAAAGGCCTAGAACTTACATTCTCATGGTTTTTAGATCAGCGCTGCACCAAACTGACTCTCAAAATCTATAAAAGGGAGTAAAGAAGACTGCTTTTTCTAATCTAGAGGAACTTTGAATAGCTCAAGCTATTGAAGCTAATGGAGGCCTGGAGACTTAATACAAATCTTCCATATGAATGTCATGCAGGTAAATCCTTGACTTATGACCATAATTCAGCCCAACATTTCTGTTGGTAATTGAGGCAGTTAAGTAAGTTTTATGACCTTTCTTGCCACAGCTGTTAACATTGCGAATGTTAAATTAGTAACAGGGTTGTTAAGTGAATCTGGCTTCCCCATTGACTTTGCTTGTCAGAAGGCTGCAAAAGGGAATCACATGACCCTGGGACACTACAACTGTCATAAATATGAGTTAATTGGCAGGTGTCTGAATTTTGATTATGTGGCCATGGGGATGCTGCTACAGTCCTAAGTGTGAAAAATGGTCATGTCACTTTTTTCAGTGCTGTTGTAACTTTGAATGGTTACTAAATGAACGATTGTAAATTGAGGAGTATCTGTACTATAGAAACAAGAAAACCTGGCTGAGTGTTTTTGAGTATCTTTCTGAAAGGTCCAGGTATGGTAGGATTCTGGCTGAGCTCTTCCCCTCCTTAATAAGTAACTGTTTTGCCAAATGCAGGACCTACATTAAAGATAATGAGTCCTCCTGTAATCTCCCTCTCTCCTTAGTGCCACTTGAAACAGATTGGTTCTCTCTGCTGCTTGCCAGGGCTTTTCTAACATAGATATCTTGAATTTGTGACTCACAGCAAGCAGAGTCAACAAGAATAATGTAAAAGATAAAAGAGGGACATCTGGGTTAGGCAATTATGTAGTGCATATCTACACTGAGTGTACATTATAGATACATCAGTGGGTAAAATGCAGGTAATATGTAAATGTATTTCATTTTGAAGAAAATTGCAAACATGCCCTTATTTTGGATATTTTTCATAGAATGGAAAAACAAATATTTGCCGTCATAGCAAATAATGCATATGAATATTTTTGGGGGAGCTCCAGTGTATTCAAAATTCATTATTCCTTTTAAATGAAGTGAAAATGTTTGCATGGCTGAGTATTAAATATTGCCCAAAATAAAACTGCTAAAATAAATTAACCACAGGAAGCAGCAAACTGGCAAGTGGATTCTCTGATGCATTTGCACACTCAAAGGGTGTGTGCACTCCTAGGAGGGGGAAAGAAAGTGCACTGGATGGGAGTATTAATTTGTTTCTTTGAAGAGATTTGAGGCATGCCATCAGCACCTTGCTAATCACTGCAGATGCTTTGGGAGACTGTAGGTGGAACTGACACATCTTGCGATTGCTGTGAAGAAATGTTCCATAAATAAGAGCTGTCTGGCATGACTTAAGAGAGTGCTAATAATAATATAAAGTATTGTTAAACAGTATCATTCTTAGGTCATGAAAGCAACAGCCCTCAACAGTTTCCAACCTGAAAGCCAAAATTCACTAATGCCATGAAGAGGGAGAGATGCTTGATTGATTTCTGTTTCAGATGGTTCAAAACAACTTGACTGATCTAATGTAAATAAATAATTTGACAAGTAGGATGGCATCTGTTCTTCATAAGTACATAAAGTTATAGTTGCTGAATCAATCAAAGACCTGCTGCATAGTGCAGCATTTTGTTTCTCACAGTGATTAGCTAGATATCCCTGGGATGCTTACAAGCAGGAACAATTCCTCTGCCACTGGTGTTTGATGTCCCTAGCCTGGAGATAATATTGAGCCTTCATTATTGCCACCCCTAAGCTGATCTCACCTCCAGACTCCTTTGAAAACCATCCATGTTTGTGGCATTAGCTTTACATCAGATGGTAATTAATTCCACAGATTAATTATACACTTATAAAGTTATTTCTGAAACCGCTTCCAGGCAGCTTTCTAGGATGACCACTGATTGTGGTGTGGTTTTCCATGACTGATGTATAGTTTTATACACTTCAGGCCTACTGTCTCCACATCACCTTTTCCCTGAGCTAATGAATCTATGAAGTAGGAAATGTTTTGGATTGTCCTGAGTGTAAAACAGATAAAGTGATTTTGGTGATCAATAAACTAGGAGTCTGTGCACAGTTCTCTAAATGTAATAATAGAAAAACCCATGAAATACTTTTGCAGTATTATTCTGACAAAGATAGTTATTATTATTACATAAATCTTTTGCATTTTGCACAGGACAAGTCCCTGTCCTGAGGAAACTACAAGGAAGAAATATTAGAAAAAAGGAATGGGCACCAGGAAGAAAACAGGAGGGTGCTATAGTAGAATTATAAATGATTTGAGTCAGTTTGATAATTCAAGAGTGTATTGTAGAAACTTAAAGAAAAGGAATACCTTAGCACACTTGATATGCTAAGTGTGAACAATCACAAATGTCAATTTTCAGGAACACACACTGGTAAAATTGCTCTTTTCTACTCTATCTAGTCACTTTCCACAAAGAATATTTGTCTCCAGGGCATCTTTGCCTTTTTTATTCTGGTTAGTAGACACATATACACACCACATACTGAGCAATGCCAATTCTTTTTATTTTCTAAAAACCTTTTTTAGAGATGATGGGATATTCTTGGAAATAAAGAAAATTTTGGAATTAGATGCCTTGCTTTGCAAGATGACTGTACCCTCTCTGTTTTTGTTGTTTTTAGATATGGAAATACAGAAGAGGGCCAAGCAGATATAAGCTTCAGCCTTTCTGATGGGCTGTGGCTCTTTGAAGTGGCTGCCATACCCTGATCCTGTTCAAACTTTGGAAAATACCTGACTCTACTTATGGCATGGTTTATCAACATGAAATGTGAGGGAATAATACACATGCACTCATTTAATCTAAACACATGAAAGATTCTTACAGTATTCAGCCAAATGATGAAAGAATAAATGCATCTGATTTTAGGACCCAGTGAGCTATTTCTTGTTCTGCTTATGCATGCCAAAGTGTTTTGGAGTTTAGATTTAGATTTAGATTAACAGAGTTGGAAGGGACCTTGTAGATCATCTAGTCCAACCCCCACTGAAGCAGGAAACCCTACACCATTTCTGACAGATGGCAGTCCAATCTGTTCTTGAAAGTCTGAACTGATGAAGCTCCCACAATGTCCACTGTAAGCTGTTCCACTGGTTGATTGTTCTCACAGTCAGAAAATTTCTCCTTATTTCAAGGTTAAATCTCTCCTTGTTCAGTTTCCATCCATTATTCCTTGCCTGGCCGAGTTGTATTTCTTGAAGATAATTCTCCTCCATGCTCTCCAGAACAGTTTCTAAGGTGATTGGGGTATGCCATAGAGAACTATGGCTAAAAGGCAGTTTAACCCCCCCCCCCCAACCTGACCATATGTGCACCTTTGGATTTTGATGAATAAAGCAACACGCGATAAGAAATTGAGTTTACATTGTGGTAAAAATTCCTCTCTGTTTCTCATCTTCGATTTGATGGAAGTAAAATTGTTCTTCTCTACCCAAAAAACATTTTGGTGAAATTCTTGGTGGCAGAGCTTAGGGGTCCCATATTGTTTAATTATTTGATGGCTGAGGGGTGGGCCGAGTGTCCTGTTTCCCACTTAGAATCATGTTTCTGCAGTCTTTCCTGCTTCTCACACCAATCAAATGCCAAAGGGGATGTTATGAAGGTACTACTCCTGTGGAGCTCTTCGGACTAGGAAGCTGAATAGAAGCCACAGAAGCAATAGAGGGATGGAAAGATCTTGGACAATATGTATATTCATGTCAGCCTTACTAAGTAGACCAGAAGGAAACACAGCCAAAGAAACTAATTTTATTTTATTGTAAAGCTATATTAACTGAATCTTGGAAATCTGAAAGTACAATTCTTCCAGTGTCACCATTACAGCCCTATAATTTAGGGTGGTCCCTCCTCAGTCTCTTGTTCCATCCACTATGTAGCTGTGGGTTACGCTTCCTCTTATCTGACCATTCTGTAAGTGGCGTCTCTTTGCCTGATTTCCTAACATCATTCCAAGATATCTTTATAATTTAAGAGGCCAGGAAAAGGGTTTTCAAAGCACATTGAGAATAAGGTGGAAACACAGAAACTAGAAGACATATTTCAATACATTAATTAGTTTTGATATTCTAATCTTAAGCAACTGTTCTTTAAATATATTGGAATCATGGCAGATTGTGAAGTCTCCACACTACATGCTTAGCAAGAGAGGACCAAGTGCAGTCTTTCATTAGTGAAGTTATTTTGACAAAGAAGTCTTCAAATCGAAAGTGTTGGCAAAATTTTGTGGATTGGGGTTTAAAACCTCTGTTCATGTTCGGTGCAGCTGAAATGTACCATAGAATAGAGATTGCATTGGGCAGATTGCCCACTTCCACACTTCTCTTTAGAATGGCCTCATTCCAGCATGTTCATGAATTATTGAATGAATATAGACTTTTTATTATATTTACATGACCACAGCCCAAACTTGTTCTTGGGAACAGTAACTATTCTACAAGGAATAGCAAGTCTATTCAATATATAGTATATAGGACTGGTTGGTTTAAAAAAGACTAGGCAACATCACTAACATCACTTGGAGTTTGAATTTCCCTGAAATTAAGCTCCAAGAAAGAACAGTCCGCTTCTAGTAACCCATTAAGGGGATCTCTGGTGTTCATCTATAGCCACCAGAGTGTTTCCTTCAAAAACAGAGTAAAGCAAGGATTACCTGGTATCCTATTTTCCATTTTTATTCTGTTGTTCTATGTACAAAAAAAATAAAGGTTAAAGCTAGAATAACCAATAACTCTTTTGAGTCTGTCCATGCTAATAACACGTAGTTTTGTTTCCAGAGAATCTGGAAAGTTTTCTGCCTTGTGATATACATTGATAAAGAAATATAACATAAATTATTTCCTACTGTATGTGCGTTTGCCTCCTTTTATCCTTTTTTTTCAGTTAACTGATGAATGTTTACTATTGCTTAAAAGATAACATCAAACCATATTTTTATGAGTGATCTGAGATGTGTATATGCTTTCTCAGATTTGGATATTGGAATTGACTGGGAATGTTCTGGATACAAACTAAACTAGAAATTATAGTACTTTTCCAACCATATGAATATGGGTTCTTCTACAAGAACCCTAACAATGTAGTCCCCAGCAACAGTAGAAGAGTCCTTAGTCTGGGTTTAGGGTGCCATGTTCTTTGACAGTATGGACATTTATATCTTGGATTTCAATTTTATTTTCTCACTCAGTACTTTTATACATTGAATGTGCTCTCTGATTCTTATGTAGGAAAGAGATGATTTTTAAAATTTCTTTTAGGATATTCCCTTCCTTTTACAAAATGTTTGATAGGCACTCTTCATTTGGAGATTTCTGCTGTTTAGTATCTTGAGGGCGTTTGCATCTCTATTAACAAGTGAATGCAGGAAGATAACCTGCATGTTAGAAAGTTATGAAGGAAAAAATGGTAGGAAATGATCTCGGGCTAACAATGTCAACAACTAAAGCACAGCAGTGATTGTAATGAGATTTTCAGCTTGAATTCCAGTGAAACCAGGATGCTTTTATACATATGAACTCAACGTCCATCCATAACTCTTCTCTCCCTCCATGCACTCCCTTTTCACTGCTAATCTCAGTTGTTCAAAGCAGAGCGCCTTCAGGTGGACTTTTTTTCAGCCTGTAAGTTGTCTTTGCATTGTTCTGTCCTGTTTCTGAAACCATTTGAGGTTTTTCCCCCCCTCTTCTTATTGCAGCTCTTGTCATCCACATTATTTGTTGCACTCGGCACAGACAGGTTTATTAGTTTAATTTCAAAATCTTGATAGCAGAAATCCATTCTCCTTTTCTGATGTTTCTGGTTTAATTCTGCATAACTAGTAGGCCCAGCTAGCCCTCACCTACTTGTACAATTAATTCCAGCATGAAATCTTCATTAATAATATAATGCAAGATGAGCTTTAGGGAGATTGAGATTGGCCAATACATTTAAACCTCAGCCTAGTGAAGCTGAGAATGTTAAAAACACTGCATTTTATGTCTGCCACTGAGGATAGAAAGTTGTATTTCTTACCATGAAATACCATGAATATTTAAATATTATCAAAGTGGATTTTCTAGAATACTGTTTCTTAACCCTGGCAACACGAAGATGGGTGGGCTTCAACTCCCAGAATTCACCAGGCTGGCACTAGGGAAGATTGTTCTGAGTTAATGAAAAGGGTTATCATACAAGGGGCCTTCTTCCCCAATCTAATCTCCTCCAGGCAGCATAAGCTTCTGCTCTAATTTTTTTGATAGATGATGGCTTCCAAATCTGCAAGGCAAGCAGCTACAGCTGCTTTACCTGATGTGACAAGGGACAGACGGCTGAGCAGTTCAGCTACTTTGTCTGCTGTTGCTGAATTAGCACAACTCCTGCTAAATTCTTCATGCTTGTTTAGTTTCAGCAAGTAAATTACAAAATCTTCCTCAAAAGGCAGTAAATCTTCTATCAGATGGTTAATATAGCTCATCTTTCCCTCACCACAATTGAGAGTGGGCAGGAGAAAGGGTGGAGAAAGATCACTTTTGTTTTTTCTCCAGGGCCATAGTGGAGGTCTTGAGCCGCATGAAGTTGTGGCTCCGAGCCCCATCTCCTCACCCCTTTAGTCAACACAAATTATACCTTTCTTGCTGGAACCCTAACTGTAATCTTCATATTATCTGCCTGAAGATCCCGCCATAACCACATGGTGCAGCTTTCTTCTCATACTAGTTTGTGACTGAAGCCAGCTGATTTTGAAGGCTTCTTATCCAGTATGAAGTAATATTTTCCATTATCTCCCAATGGAAGCCTTCCAATCTACGTGACAAGTGGTGCTTCAAATTTGGGGCAGCTTTGGAGATGGGCGGGGCTGAAATCGCAGCGAGACGGGATCTCCGATGGGTCTCCGATGGAGAGTCCCGAATCCAGCTTGGAGGGGGATCTTAGCGACCTAAATCGTCTTGGAGAGACGGTGGATGAAGAAGCAATGTCGGAAGACCCACGGGAGCCATCGCGATCTCTCGGGGGCGATCGACTCGGCTTCAAAACCCTCTTGTTGGAACGGCGGCC
>JANHFL010001896.1:156769-175359 GCA_032468155.1 Oxyrhabdium leporinum
GATAAGGGCTCTGAAGGCTAAATTGTACCATGAATGGCTAAGGGAACTAGGTATGTTTAGCCTAATGAAGAGAAGGTTTCTTCTTCCAATATTGATGGGCTGTCACATGGAAGAGTGGATCAAGTTATTCTCCAGAGCACTTAAGGGAAGGACAAGAAGCAATGATTGGAAGCTCATCAGAGGGATATTTAACGTGCATCTAAGGAGGAGTTTCTTCACCCTGGGAACAACTAATCAATGGAACAGCTTGCCTCCCACAGTTGTGGGTGCTCCATCACTGGAGGTTTTCAAAGAAGGTATTTGACAACCATTCACCCAAAATGTTGTAAGGATTCCTGTCATGGGCAGTGAGTTGGACTAGAAAATATGAAGGTCCCTTCCATCTCTATGATTTTATGATAATACCGGAAAAAGTAAAAGGAAAGAGAAGAGGATAATCAGAACCAAAGTAGACAGGCAGGGTTATAGTGGTGATGAGTGCACCATTGGCAGACCTGAAATAACAGATTAGAGATAGATTGTAATGGAGAACATCTATTTATGTGCTCACTAGGAGTCAAAAATGACTTGATTGCACATAATAAATCAAACAGAAATAGGTTTTCCTAGGAAGTATACGAGTTACAAAGGGGGAGCAAGGGACATCATGCAGTAGTTAATATCATTTGCACGAATGACACAAATTATGTAATTTTTGCTAATGATTAATGTCATTTGTGCTATGACATTATGACATGCATGATGTCATCCTGGCTCATATCTCTCCAAGACATTGTCTCCATTCATCTAAGCCTATGAATGAATCAGCCTTAAGTCCAAAATGTCATCAAGTCATTTTTTACTTCTATTGATCACATAGATTTTGTGCACCACAATCTATCCCTAATGTACAGATAAGGAGAATTCAAGGCTGATTCACTTGTAGGCTTGGATAAGATGAAGACAATGTCGTGGAGACAAAACAGGAAAAATTGTATCAGGGCATCTTTGTGGCATGGTTAGGTGCAAATGAGGAAAGGCCTTTGTTCTGTCATGCTTTCTGTGCTTGATTTGTTCTTAATAGCTTAACAATCCTGGAACATATTTCCAAGACGCAGCCACAGAACATAAAACATTAGTGGTGGTGATTGTGGGGTTGCCAACAAAAGATTTAAATTAAAGTAAGAAAATTAATCATACGCTGGAAATAAATCCTGCTTTCCCTTTCCAGGATTCTGAAATATGATGCAGCTGCTCACTATTCTGATTGTGAAATTAACTACGAGATGGATCTTTGCTGATCCAGGAGAGGGATCAATCAGCCTTTTGTTTTATATATATATATTTCAGGTTTACAAGACCAATGCTATAGGTTCTTCTTTCACTGTATCTGTAGAATTACTTCAGAATGAAGGCTATAGTGGCACAAGAATAGATTTTGGTTTTGGTGTGAGCTTATTTCATTCTCTAAAAAATGTTATTTACTAATATGTTTTTCAGTATAGTGACATTATAGTTGCTAATTTTCCTGGGATGATAGTTAATAAGACCAATGTTCTTCACTGGAAGATAAAGGTATCAATTAATGAGAACATGGCACATGGAACTTAATGAGATTGAATTCCCGTGCTTCTGAATTTATTGGATTCAAACAACTGACTTTTCCACTAATATTGATTTCTGCAGTCAACAAGCAGGGAACAGTGATGTTAAAGCTATATCCACATAGACCCTTAAACTACTCCTCTCCTGTATTCACGTCAGCTTAAATAAGGTAACTGTAAAATGATGAAACAGTGCACCACTGAATTATTAAAATAACAACAGCTGAGGATAAAAGAAGATAGGTCAGGAAAATGAAAAATAGTTATTAAAACATATCTTCCTACTGGGGTTGGAATCATTATTTTATTTATTATTTCAATTTATATGGCCACCAATCTCATAGTAGAATCACTTTGGGTGGCCAAACACAAGGACATTCTCTATGTAAGGCAAGTATTATTAACATTATGCTACTAAGGAAAACATGCAGCTGGTATTATTCAGGAAAAGTAGGAAAAATGTGATCCAAAAGCATTCTTGCACTTCAGAATTTATTAGATTCCAATCAGAATCCAGGGGCTTAGAAGAAAGAGAAGCCCAGTAGGCAGCAGAAGTTGAGAGAAGTAGAAAAATATTATTTTGAAAGTAGGAGAGGAAAATGTGTAGATTTGTATTGGTGCAGTAGTGTTTCCCCCATAGTTGGTGCCTGTACTGGCAATGGAGCAGGCGGCCAGAACAGATATGCCAAAAGTCTAACACTCATTGGCAGATGATGCAAAGTGAGCTTAGTCATTGTTGTTATTCAGGCATAGGAATCCTTCTTGTGACCTCAGATGGCTACTTCAAAAACCAAAACGTCTGGGTTTCAGTTACAACTCTGATCCAGAAGGCAAAAAGAATCAAAGCCAATAGAGATAACATGTTATCTCTAGATAACAAATAGAGATGGTAAGATTAATTTGTTTGTTCAGAGAAAGATCAATAATTACATTTATTAGTAACTGGAAACACCCTTATGGACCTTTTGTTTTGCTGAAAAAGGGAAACTTAACATGTGATTTATGGATTTGATGATTAAAAAGGATATCTTATGGAAAGAAGGACATTATGATGTAACCTTAGAGAGAATAAAATATAAATGTGTTTATAAATACTGTCAAGAACATTGGAAACTACTTCTTTAGAATGCTTTTGCTTTTCTATTTCTACTTATTTTTTTACTTTCTTATTACTTTTCTTTATTCTTTAATTCAAAATTTGTTCCATTTTTAATTCTGTTAAACAACATCTTTAACCAAAAATATTTTTAATTAAAGGAAATGGAGCCAACAGACAAGGAATGCTATAGAGTTAGCCGAACCTATAATATTGAGCCTGTAATGCACATTAGCCAAACCTATAATAGTGAGTATTTTTTCAGAATTTATGAGACAAGTAGGGACAATTCAAACACAATTACTGTGTAGTTGCAAGTTTACCTGGCCTTAGCCCAGTAAGTCTACATAGTGATCATGTGTCTTTTTCCCCATTAACTGGCAAAATAAGGTACAAAACAAAACAAGAAACAAACATTCACATTAAGTGATCTTCTACCTTCAGTTTCATTCACTGAGATTATTCTTTATATCATTATATATATACATACACACACACACACACACGTATATAATATCTATATGTCATCTATATCTATATGTCATCTATATATGATATATATCATACACACAATATATCATTCACAGACAATCAATAGAGATTATCTCTTCTCTCTAAGGTAGAAGACATTTTGTCATATCTGAATGCACATGTCCTCACTTCATACTTTCCAACTGGAAAATGGAACATCTATATGCTATATGCTGAGATTGAACTAGCTCTCCTACAAATCAGATCTATGAAAGGAATTTGCAGATACAAACTGATACATGCAGAATTAATCTGATTCAGATCCAAGTTAATCAACATTTACCAGCTTTTACTATTATATGTTATATTAGACATACTGTAAATCAAAATTATATTTAATTCTACAGTAGTATCCTTCATAATCTACTTCCTACCAGCAGTGAGATAGAGCATCTTTCTCCACAAACATCTAAACACAGTATATGACATGTCTTGTCAGCCTCTTTATTCTGCCATGAAGTTGTTTTGATTGTTTTAGTTCTAAGTAACTCCCCCCGCTTAAAATAGCATCAAAAATCTAAATCTGTTTCAACTGTTTTGAATCTGATGCCTTTGCACACTATTTTATCACTACTAAAAAATGAAGTGTCCCAGACAGGATAAAAAGAGCCTGGTGCCCATTGGCTACTTCAGACTGCAGTGAGTGTGCCCAGTAGCCTTGGATCCCCATCAATTTCCTTTGGTGCCATTCTTTCTTTTCCTCTGGATGAAAATAGCAGGCTTCACTAAAAGCTTATTATTTATTGTGTACTTTGTTTATATGCTGCCCACTCCCAAAAGCTCTGATCAGCCAACTCCCCTGATCTTCCTTTCTCTAGTCATCTACAAGCATGACCAATGCAGTTTCTGTACTAAACTTTGGCCTGTAACTCGGTATAGAAATGTATCTTGGGCATAGTCCTTGGAATGGGGCGGTATATAAATTTAATTTTAATAATAATAATAATAATAATAATAGATATTCTGCTTCTTGTAGGGTCATTTGAGGAACTGCATGGTAAAATGGGTTTACTGGATAATCATCTCTGTGGCATCAGATCGGCAGTGAGCTTGTGCTAAGTACAGATTTTGCACCATTTACCATCTAGAGGGAAAAGAAAAGGACTGGCAGTGAAGACAAAAAATATTTTTCCAGCCAATTCAACAACCAATAGATAGCTGAATCAAGGGAAAATATTCTATTTTCTGAAACTGATTCAGTTGGGACATTATATATGGTAATAAAGATGTCTAGATAGGTTTCAGTTTGTGCAGTCTTACATGTAGACACTGTCTAGAAGTTTGAGGGCCCCATATAATTCTTTAGTGTCTTTTCAGTACTAAAATCTACCACAGTTGGATTACAGCTTCTCTGGGCCAGATGTAGTTCTTATTATACATTTAAAAGAGCCTTGATTAACCCCTCATTAGTTCAACTCCTCACCTTTCAGTAGCCTTTAAGGATATCCTTATAGACATACATATAATGACTGAACTTTTTCTGGCTTTGTGCATAGTCAGAAGGTCATGTTGGAGGGATGTCTATATTATCCCATGGCTTTTATAGAACTTCAAGCTTCTGTTGTATCTCTCATGCTTTTTAAATTCTATACATAATAATTGAAAAAAAAGCCTTTCAAGAGTTTGCAAAAAGCAGACAAGCATATTATGTAAACACAGCTGTTCTCTCATGCCCTTCTAGCCCAAGAGTCATAGACTGATGCCACTGGAAGAGTAAAATGAAGTCCTGACATCTTGATGGTGGCCATCGGTAAGCAGTGAGAGAACTTTCCCATTCACAAGTAAAGATTGAAAAATGTGACTGAATGATGAGGACCCTGGCCCATTGTTGTGGTGTAAAGAATTCTGGAGTGAGAAGGGAGGAATTTATTAATCTCACATTCCCAGTTTTGCTGAAATGTACATATTCAGTACACGATAACAGATCTTTTGCACTAAATAGCATCCTTTCAGAATTGCTTTTTCTTGGTTTCTCTAGTTCTAAAAGATAATTGGGAAGAGTACCAACTCTTTGTACTTGGTTGAACAAATGATCTCCAGAATATTTCTTCAGAGCTTCAATGGAACATAGAACAATTGTATGCAGGATACGTTTAAAATGAAATACAAAATAAATAGTAAACGGAACAGTTCTATTATCTCTATGATAGCTGTGATTAATTTTTCTCCCAAACAAGATGCCTTCATTTTAAATGTCTTGAGGAGTCACTCTTGGCCTTTCAGTGGCATTTCTTCTTAGATTCCCCCCCCCCTTCCCCGGGGGAAAAATGGTGGGCAAAATGTAAGTTGATAGTTCTACTGGTTCTTGATTTGCTTTATTGAATGCATTGCCTATATTAAGTTTTATTGCACTTGATTATTCATAGAAGAAAGAGGGGATTATGATTTATAAAATATGTAAGTATAAACCTGCTGTGCTGCATGTGGGATTATAACATTTAGAAGATGCATTTATATCCACGTTCATGGAAATCAGTCAGCATAAGCTACTGTGAGCTTCTTTTTATTACGCATACTGAATCTTTTGGCTGCCTCAGGCTATGTCTCCAATTGTGGATAACCATGACACAAATAGTTCCTGGAAATCTCTCTTTCTTTATTCTGTCCCCACAATGTTGTCTTCATCTTGTCCTCAGTCCAGGGGTGAGACAGTCTTGAGTCATCCTTAACTGTGCCAGTGATAAAAGGAGTATTCTCCTCCTCTTTTATTCTGATATCACCCAAGGACAGACTCAAGATCTGTTAGGCTTTGTCATCCATTAGCCTGGAGGGAAGTTGAATAACCTGCACTGGCTGTTTATTCAGACAATAGAGACAAGATAGGAATTGGCAACAGGACAACAATTGGTATAGTTTTATGCTATCTCAAGAATGGATGGAATAGGACATAATACAATATCGGGCAAAGGAGCACAGAGTGGCTAGAGAGAAAGATAATCTTCCATGTATTCTGCAAATCTCCAGCTTTTAATATAAATATTGGGAAGAAAAAGTATCTGTTTCTGGAAAAATATAACAATGCCAACAATATTGCAGATATTAGACTTGAATAATTATACTTTAGAGAGGCAACGAATATGCTTCTCAAAGAGATGTTCAGCACTGCAATCTCAGGGGAACTTTCAAAAAGCAATCCATGATATGGCTTGAGAAAGTCAGGTAGTCCAAAGACAAAACAAAAAAAGCCGACAGTTCCACTGGATGATTTTGTAATTTTTGTACTTTCCTGGATTTGCCAAATAAGTTTGTGGATGATAGAATGGAGCTATCATCTTAGCTTGCTGGAATGAGACTTCTAAGAAGGTGCAATTTCTTTGTAATGTACAGTTTCATTTCTCCTCTTCTCCCTGAGCAAAATGTTTTATTCTTTTTTTCTCTCTTCTTCAGAGAAGACAGCTCATGTAAGCATATGCCTGTGCATGCCTATGTGTGTTGTATTTACATCTGACAGCAGACAGACAAAAGTACCGTACAGCTCCTGTTAGTGCAGTACTAAAACAAGCCAGAGAATGACAACAGAAAGTTTCTTCTCTTTGAAGGAAGGGAATGACAACCTTAAAACACTATCAGTAGTAATTGCTGAATTGCCCAAACATATTAGCTGCAGAATTTGAAGAAAATATGTCTGTGTCTTGCAGCCTTTCCAACTGATTCTTAAAAGAAAAAACTACCCAGTTTAATTTGATTGTCTTTATATTCATTTCCATTACATTTGTTAGGAATGGTTTAATTTGAATTCCTATGTTGACTGGGGTGTTGGTGGACTTAGTGGCCTAAATGGTTTCTTTCAAATGCATGATCCTGTAATTTTGCAACAGTGCATGACTCATGAGACTGATTGCCATGTCTTATTGATCCCTAATGATATGCTAGGAGTGATATCAACACAGCAATGGCTTGACTTTATCTGGAGAGTTTAAAGACCTAGTATATGCCTGTTGGTGTATGAATGAGTTGCTTTGTAGCACCTTAGTTACAATTTCATGATTATTTTAAAATTTATTTTATATTCCTTACATTGGACAACTACAGTGTTCTCAATTCTACTGAAGCCACTATTTGCTGTTTTTCCCTCACTTGCATATAACTATAGCACAAAGATGCTTTGGCAACTTATTTTTTCTGTCATGTCCTCATGATGATCTCACCCCCAGCCTACAGACAATCTGAAGCTGTATCACTGATAAAGTAACATTTCCCAAGCTTCTAGGTAAGTCGGTCCTGTTGGTGGTTGTCACCAAGTGCCTTAGAGGGAAATCAGTTAAAAGCAGGGTCTTGAAACAAAGATACAGTAGTAGAGTAAGAACCAACAACCACTGACAGGGCAAGCCACTAAAATATAAATGGAGAGCAAGCCCTACTCCTTACTAGCACTGATGATATTACCCAGTTTGGGCAATGAAATGTCTGAAGGAAAACAACCAAGCTTAGCAAGTATCAAGGACCCTTAGAATCAGCAACTCCACAACAAATTGCACGTCTTCTGCCAGCTTCAGGCGGGGTGGAGAACACTTTGACGCATCACTATGTAAAGACCTGCAAATACCTTATTGCCTTACATTTGTCCACAAAGGGAAAATACAGGGAATATAAAATTGAGGCATTCGAATGAAATTGGTGTCAAGGAGATCCTACTTTAGCTGGCAGTTTGAAGAATCAGCATGTCTTAAAGCAATCATTTACTTAGCAGGTAGTGAAATTTGCTTTTGGTCATGGATTATCTGTTGAACACAGATTACTGATTCAGACATCAGGCAGGTTCCTTAATACAGCTCCTTGGTTGGGCTGTATTCTGCCATGTAGCATGCTTTCCCAGCTTAAGTGGAAAGCCCAGGCTGCGTTCCATGCAATGGGTTACTACCCAGTTAATTCACTGTGACAGACTACCATCATAATTTATGAGACCTGGACTGCAGCTAAGAAAATGCTGTAACTTTTCTTTTCCCTTTATCCTTTTACTTAATGGACAGTGATTTCGATTAGTTGAGCAAGCTGCATTATGGTTGGTTTAGGCTAGAACTACGGCATCTTTTCAAAAATGATAGAAGTTTTATTTCAATTTTAGCCAGAAATTTTATTTATTTTTATCTCAAAAGAATATAAAGTTTTTAATGCTTATCAGGATAATTATTGAGTGCCTTCTTTCAGTGGATCAGTCAGTTTATATATTGTATGTTAAACTGTCCTCCGATTCTCTGTATTCCTTTTGTTCTACCAGACTCTGTAAGAAGCTGTGGGCAGGGCCTTCAGATGGAGGAGGAGGAGGAGGAGGAGGAGGAGGAGGAGGAGGAGGAGATGATGAAGATGTGATTTTTATTGCCATCTAGGAGCACAAAATGGAAGTATAGTTCCAGGCATCAGCAACTAAATTTTCTTTTGGCAATTTTAAATTTATCTCTATACTAATTTTCATATATTTATTACTTTGGGGTTGGTTTTCAAGGAGAGTTATGATAAAAAGCAAAGCCAATCCTACCTTCTTCTCTCACACACTGTTTTTATAGCAATGATTAAGTATTCTAGTTGAGAAAAAAGCCCCTGCACAGTCTTGCTTTTCTGGATTTGAGAAATCTAACAGAATCTTTTGGGGTGCATCAAACTGGAAAGCTCTAATTGTTGCCTCTCTCCTATGCATCATTAAAAATGCAATTCATTAAGCTAGTAACATGACAAGGGAGGGTTTTAATAATAACCTATTCTACAGAGATCAGTTTGAGAAGGTGTTTTGAATAAACTTTTAACAAAGAACAGGTTTTAAGAGATTTGTCCTAGATCAACCAGGGATATACTGATAATCAGATTTCTGAACTGAAAACAAATAGGTTCCATTCTTATAAAGGTTTAGACTATTCCCTCGAATGTTGGCCAATAGCAGACCTGGCCCTTCCATTAGGGAGAATGAAGCCTGTATCTCAAGCAGCAAATTATTTTATTCTTTTATGTTTTCATTTATACCCCCCCTTTTCTCTCCAGGTAGTACACAAGATAGCTGGCAATAAAAAAGAAAACATTCTACAAGATCAGTAGGCACAGTTTCCCATTTGCTCTGAGACTTCTAAGCCATCATCTATAATGGATAACATAGTTTACTGACAGTGTTGAAGTGAGATTCCTCTGTTGTTCTCAATGAGTTCAATACTATATTGGAAGTGAGGTAGAGTGCCTTTTTGTTCGTAACCGTAGGCAAGAAAATACCTTGAGCCAACTCTTGTTCTATGGCTTTTAAAGACAATTGGAACTCAAGGTGCTAAGTAACTACTAGCTCAATTACAGGAAGATACAGTTAAATATATATTTATGGTGGATTTCTGAAAATTTCAGCTGGATTCTGAAAATTACTCCTGGGGGTTTAGATTAATAAACACAAAAGTAAAATCATAAAGCCCAATAACATAAGACACCAAGCATAAAATAATAGGTACAATGGTGACCACCCAGTCCAAAATGCTTCTGGAATAGATCAGTATCTAATAGTTTTTGTAAGGCTGTCAATAGGGTGCCAGACTATTCTCCCAAAGAGCTCTTTCATGGTACAAAAGCTGAAAATTATACAGTAAACTGTGCAAGTCTGCAGTGCTTCCGACAGCCCTTTCATATGCCAACTTGTGCAATAATTATGAGTGAAGTCATTTCTCCTGGAAATATTGCTTCATTGGCCTCTTGTCTACTGAATCAGAAAAAGATCACATATGCCTTCCTGATCTGAGTTGAAATGATTTGATTCTTAAGCCATTTCATATTTCTATGCATTTGCTTCTCTATGCTAACAGGAGAAGGAATGCTAAATATGTAGAAATATGTATATATCTGCCTCATATGGATCTTGTCAAAATTTCAGCATTGATGATGTGGACCCTGGACAGAAAAAAGATATGTTGCCCAGGGCATGGCATAGCTGTTAGTTCATGACCAAAGAAATTAGATATCTGCAAAGTGCCAAGGAAAGTTAAGAACAGTGGACAGTTATTTATGATGTTTCTCAATGATTTCCTCAGATGCCTTATACACCATGGAAAAACTTTTCATATTCTTTGTACTATACATTCCACAGGACACAGAGAGCAGCACTTTAATTAGATTATATCCACAGTATCTTAAAATTCATGGCTACTTTGAATGTATTACTCATCCTTGCCTGAAATAAGCTCCACATATCACTGCAACGAGCAGAATGGTTTTATACTATAGTTTGCTCCCTGTGTGGAGAGTCTAATTGTTACCATATATTCCTACTTGTGACTAGAAATGCAATATGATAAATCCATCTGGTGTGCCATTCCATATAACCATGCCTGCAGAATGGAAAATCATTGCAGCATCTATCTAGCGGGCATAATGTTCCTACTTGGCTTCTTTTGCTTCTTCTGAATAAATAGTGATCTTTAAAAAAAAACAACAGGCTATCTCTTAAAAAGCAATCAAACCAGTGGACTACTATTGCTTACTTAACAAGGTTAATTCTCTTTAGTTGTATGATATTGCTGTTTATTTTTGCTTTCCAATTCCTTGAGAAATTTTACTTGGAAAGGAGGAAGATAAATATAAAAAACAAAACAAAATAAAAGTTCCCTTAATTCCATGTCCCTAAATATACTACAGCCATTCTTGCCAACCATTTATTTTACATTAGATTGTTTCTTTAGCCCCAGAAGGTTTTGGTGGAGATATCTAATTTCTCAGTCTTAGAATATATTAGTCTCTCTTGGAGCTAAGAAATAACTTGAGATGCTGGGAAGGAAGGAGACAGGCCAACATATAGAACCGTAAAATCTCATGTGAGATTTTGAAAATTCATTTATATCAACACATTTAAAATTGTATGCAACAGTTCACCTTCCTTACCCAAAACTGCCAAATGCAACTCTTCAATTACAGCTACTTCAGAGTTTTATCTTTAATGTGTAACTCTTTAGATCAGGGTTTCTTAATCTTGGCAACTTTAAGATTTGTGAACTTGAACTCCCTGAATTCCCCAGCCAGGATATCTGGGGAATTCAGGGAGTTGAAGCTACACATGTCTTAAAAGTTGTGAAGGTTGAGAAACACTACTTTAGATCCATCAAACCCAAGTTCCTGCTTTATCAGGCTCTCCCGGAGGAACAGAGAAGACTTGATGAGAAAATACCCATCACTTCTCTTAGTCTGTCTATTTTGGAGAGCTGTTCTAGAATCAAAAGAGGGTCAAAAATGAGAATGGCAAGGGATTGAGCAAAAAAAGTAGCTAAGAACAGAATATTAGAGAAAAAGACTGGACTCTGTTTTCCTCTGACAGTTCCAGGGTCTTAGTTCTGAATGACAAATGGAAATTTAGAAGAAGCACTTTTGTAGAAGTGAGGAAGCTCACAATTCATATCATCTTAATTTTAGGGGAAAAAAGGAAAAATGATCAAGAAGTGCTTCATAGAGCTAGCTCTTCTTTCTCCTCCTCCAAATTAATCTCTTAATTATAAAATAAAAGGTTAATACTAAGATTTTTCGCTTGCATTTACTTTAGTTACTACGTCAGAATAGAGCACACAAAGAAATAGAGGCTGGTCTGTTAGGGTTGAACTGTTCCACTGAATCTAATATTCTGTATGAGTTTTGGTACCAGTTTACCTTTTCACTGAAGCTGAAATGTATCTATTATGATCTATAAATACTGTATATTACAAGCAACAATTGTATGTACAGTTTCTGCTGACCTAACTAAGAAGCACAAGTTTTATTGCTCAAAATTATGTCTCTTTCTCTAAGATATTTATATTGGTTGTTATTTGGAGGTTACCAACTTGAATTCCTGCTAGAAGAGCGAAGGTAAAAATGAAATGAATGGTTGAATGGCTTTGTATTTTGTTTATATAGTTGTTTTCTTTCTGGCACAATCTTAAACAATGTATAAGTGGAACTGGGTAATCTGCTTACTTAATGGAACAATCAAAATGTTTCTGCTAATATAATAATAGCTTCTCTAATATTTGAAACTCCAATCCCTTGCAGAGTCCTGCTGTGACTTTCTTGGAGCCTGTGACAAACTTCTTAACAAGTGAAGCAACTTTCTTAACAGGCACAGAATAACAGAGTTGGAAGGGATCTTGGAGCTCTTCTAGTCTAACCCTCTGTACAAACAGGAGACCATTCTGGACAAATGACTGTCCAATCTCTTCTTATAATCTTCAGCGATGGAAGCACCCATAACTTCTGGAGGCAAGCTGTTCCATTGGTTAATTATTCTCACTGTCAGGAAATTTCTCCTATGTTCTAGGTTGGATTGCTCCTTGATAAATTTCCATCTGTTACAAGATCATTCATCTGTTTTTTGTTTCTAAGATGGAACTGGAATTCATAGTCATCCATTTTCTAGCCTATGCAAATCTTCTGATCTACTTGATCTCTCAGTGGCGTTTGATACCATCAATCAATGATATTCTTTTAAACTGGTTCCATTGGATTGGAGTGTGTGTGTGTGTGTGTGTGTGTGTGTGTGTGTGTGAGAGAGAGAGAGAGAGAGAAAATTTAGTTATGTGATATACCACCTAGAGTTGCAATTACACGAGTTGGAGAAAACTGCATCTTCTGATTCAGTCAATTTATAGTCAAGTCTTGTGTTTTCTGTTAATTTGACTATGAAATTCTGGACCCACAAAATGTTAGTAATTGATGTGGATTTAATTAGGACCTGGAAATAGGCTTGTGACTACAATTTTCCCTGCATCATGAGAAAAGTACCGGAGGTTGGGTTTTTATTGCATTAAAAAGAGATTGTGGCAATTAATTTATTGTATGTGAAGACAACTCACTTTTAATTCCACATGCATGATATATAGCAATTACAGACTGCTAAGAAAGTGAGCAACTAGGGATTATTCTGTTTTGGAAAAATACAGTGCCTGTTGGTTTATTGTTTAAGTGCTGGTAAAGGACATTTTTAAAGCTTCTGTTCTTCCCCGGTATGGTTGTGTTTTTAAACCAGAGGATGGAACAAGTTTTCTAATAGAAAGTATTTTCAAATAGATGATCATGGTCTGTAAATTAAGATATATGACCCATCATAGCATTGGAACTAATCAGTCATTGTAAAAAGGAGAAAGGGAAGTAGAACAGAATCAGAAGGCAGAATTAGTGTATACATAGTCTTTTTTCTGTCACCTCACTTCTTGATATGGAAGCACAATAATTTATTTAAGTATTCAAATATGATGTCAGAGACAACTGAAGCAAGGATAGATAATGCCATTCAAAGTAACAAGAAACGGTATTACTCTACAAATCATTGCAAGGACAAGGTTTCCTGGGAGACCGAGTCTTCTCTTTTACCAATTTCTAGCATTTTAATAGTTCTATTATCAGTGTAAAAATTATTATGGTTCCCAGGAATTGCTTCATAAATACATTTTCAATATTTAATCCAGTTAAATTTTGACCACCACTGGCTATGACCTTGTGAAAAGCCACACACTAGTTCTGACCTTTCACAGCAATTTTTAATACTGCTTCCCCCAATTCACTTGAAGGATTTATTTACTACAGTCAGGCACATTTTATAGCTCCATTTATCTCCTTCACTCTTCTTGCCAAGCAAATCCAGGAAATCAACTTTGTGTCCTGGCCTCCAGGAATATGCAAGAGGATATTACTAGGCATTTGGGCAAATTAATATATGGCAGTATTGTTATTTTTGTTAGTCTTTTAAAGAATTTCATCAAGCTTTACTGGAGCCCAGTTTGAAAAATCCTGCTGAATTTTAGCAAATGAGAACTGTATATTATATATTATAACTATATTATAAATTTAATATAACATACTATATTTTATATGATATATTGTATAACTGTATGTTGATTGAGGGAATGAGGGAGATGCAGAAATTGAGTGATGATGAAAAAAGCAATGGAGGAGGTACCTTATTGACTCCTGGGGTAAATCAGTTTTCTCCATTCTAATGAGATCAACTAGATATCAATTCCCATAATTTCCAGCCAGTGAAATCAAATGTAATAAAGAATAACCTGCAGAAAATAATCTGTGAAGGTCCTGAATGAAGCTGAATGTTTCTGCTGTGAGAAACTTCCTGAAGACTCTATTTGAGGTTGAAAATCCAGATAGCCATTCAGTGGCAAAACAGAGTGAGGGCTAATATCTATCCCATCATCACATAGTATTAGTAATCCAGGTTTTTGTAACCCTGATATGGCAGCTCTAGCCTTTCCTTATCCCCAGACAATGGTTTCTCAGCTTTCTACTTTCAGGAAACTTCTAACCTCAGCAAATGTTTACTACTGAGATGTATACAAATATGAAACACAACAGTTTCTATGACCCAAATTGCTGAGTTCAGAATTTGTCCCATATGAAAGGAAAGTATGCATTCAGGGCACTCCCCTACAAAAGTTCTCCAACCTTTTTGAAAGTGGCTTTAAACTTCTAGGCTTTCATGATATCAGCAGTGTTGGAAAGCTGACCCAGTTTATTTCAGGCTCAGCTATGGTGTGGTGTAAATCACTGTGAAACTGCCATTTTATGATCCTGTAGTTCTGTTTCCACATTGGTCTTCTGCTGGATTTTGAGCTTCAATTCCTGTAAGGAAAACCTAGCCTGATGCTTTTGCAGCTGCCTCTCAGTAGCCCAGTTTAAATGGGCTTCAGTTGACAAGTTATTTCATCACATTTTCCTCTTCTCTTCAACAGCTTACCAACTGCCAAAGTACTGAGCCTTTTTCTTCTTTTTTTCCCCATGAGTATAAGGAAGGATGAACACAGCTTGCCTTCAGATTCCTTTTATGACTTCGAAAGGTAAAAGCAAAAATGTATGAAAATACAGCTAACTTTCCTTTGGATAAATATTGTAGCAGAAGGCTATTCACTATGATTCTTTTCTCATTGAGGAACTCTTGGTAAGTATCTTAGGAATGAAATGGCACTTTTTAAAATAACTATTTTAATATATCTGACTTCCAAAGCACATCATGTATGCCTTTTCATATGCAAATAAGAAACTTCCTAGGGCACCATGCATGCCCCTTCTCTGATCTGCCAATGTTAAGGTCTCACTTATAAAAGTCTTCATAATTATCTTTTTGAATACAGTCTTGTGGTTACATAAATCAGAATCCTTCAATCAATTACCTTTCTGAAAGTTCAATTTCAAGACATGTCATTCAGAGCACTAGGCAGTTCTGCCTGTGCTTATTATTAAACTTTTGCTGTTTATAACTTAAGAGATAGCTTCAATTTCTGGCCCTGATTCTTCATTGGTAGCAATTTAACAGTCCAGAGATAGCCATTTCATTAGTTTCAATAGGAGGCATTTATTTTATTTATGGGACTTTCTACCTCATTCACATTTGACTCACAAATAATATATATCAGTGTTTCTCAACCTTAAGATGGCAACTTTAAGATGTGTGGACTTTTAGTCTGACATGCTGGCTAGAGAATTCTAGGAGTTAAAATCTACAAATCTTAACATTGACAATATTGAGAAACACTGATACACACAATAAAAAGCAATACTATAAAGTGATACAATTATTGTTATATAGTAATTATAGTAGTGCAATTATATCTTCCATTACCATTCATTTATATTACAGCACTCTGAGCAGTGTGGTCAGGGTTTAAGACCTAGATTCTGGAACTGCTAGATCTTAACGAGTCTCCAGAATATCAGAAGGGTCCACTTTGTTTTATAGAAGCATCTCCAAAGAGATTCTTCTTCTCATATGGTATAATCCATCCAATATCAACAGGCATAAAATTCTGTGAAGATTCTACCCAGAACTGATAGTTTTACAAATCCTATGTAGCGCCTTATATATAATAACCAGCACTTTAATAGAATTTTATGCAAAATAACTAGCACCCTAACTTGCACTTGAAAACAAATTGGTGACCACAACAGTAGTGCTGCATGACAACAATATATCTGATTTGTAAGCATACATGTAGCTACAAATACCAGTTAAAGTTTTGGTATTATCCTTAATAAGAGCTACTTCATGTGGAGTGAATTCTAGTGATTCAGTGGAGTGGTGAAAAGTGTTTGAGTTACTTGCATCACGGACAAACATAATGACTTAAAGGTTTCTCCCAAACTAAGTTAAAATTCTGAATTAATTATCAATTACCCTATTCAGAGAGCATTTTCTAAGGATTAATGACTATCTGGAAAGACTTTAATGACTTTAAGATTCATCCAGAGATTCCATTAACTCAAGATAATCACTAGACTCCAGCCCATGTCAAAATCATTGTGTTAATATTTTCAGACGCATTTTATATTTACATAAAATGGCTCAAATGGATTTTTCTCCTTGAACAGATAATGATGAGATTATAATTGTTCTCTGCAGTATCATTTCTTGGTCAATGGATGTCCTGTGCATTAGTGAAAAATATATATAATAGTTTCACCTTTTCTATGTTGACTGTAGAAGTCTACAGTGGGGATCTGTTCTTTTCACCTTCCAGGATATTTATATTTACATTCACATTCAATCATACATTGATTTACAAATGGCAGCTAATAATAAATCCAACCACTATTAATAGGGGTATGTTGCCAGTAGTGAGTTTTATGAAATACAATACAGAGTGTTAATAAAGAATTCAATAAAAGTAAATGCCAGAAGAAGTTTTGCTGTTAGCATATCTGATTTTCCCAATAATTAAAGTTCTCTAGTCAGAGTACAACATTACTAAAACATTAAAAGTTTCTAAAAGTTTGGAAAGGAAGGGAAAAAGTAAAATTCAATTAATACAAAATAATTCCTTTCCCTTCTCCTCCCCCATTATTCTACTTCTTCTTACAGTAGCCTAAGAAGGAAAAGAAACTTCCCTGGCCAGTTTGCCCAGTAGGTCCTGCTGGTTCCATGCCCTCTGGATCATCACAGGTGCCTTAGCTCAAACTTGGTAGAAGCATTTTAGAACTTCAAAACAACAGGCTAGATTAAAAATAATTATTATAATGCACTAGAATGAAGCCACAACAATTACTTGCTTTATTTGGCAGTTTCCTGCCCATTGTAGTTTAGTGCATTTGTCTTCTGGAATTTCATTTTTATATGAATCAGCTGTAATGTTTTTGAAGCTACTGAAAGATTTTGAGCTTATCATGGATGTTTTAATACAAATATGGCAGCATTTTAGATGTTTATATTTATCTTGGTCTACATAAATATTTTATGTTGGTGATCTTGATAATTTATATTTTATATGCATTGTAAGTCACAGTGAATCCAGGTTGTTGTGGATTCAGCAGTCAGCAATCTAATCAATGCACAAAGAAATAATCCTAAACTATGTCAGAGTTAAACTTGTATTCTCCTCCGTATTCTGATACTGTCCAAGGGTAGCTTCATCGTACATATAATATGTTAAGCTTTGCTGCCCATTACCTGGGAGAGAAATCAGGTGATTGTAGTGACTAGAAACATGGACAATAGAGTATGGATTGAAATTGATTGTGGGGACAGCAAATTAGCATGGTTTTCTACTAAATGCGAAGGCCCCTAAGAATTGTGATGGGAAGTTGCTACTTACCTATATTTAGCCATGTGAATCCCATTATGCAGTGAAGAGATACTGTGATAGTACTCCAGAATATCCTAATCAGAAGATTGCAGGATAATGCAAATCATAGCATTAAACACCTTCCTGAATGGCAATAGAATTTCAATCCCTTAAATATGCTGAGTTGACTTTCTGTTATGATTATGTTTTCTGACAGCCAATACTAGGCATTGTACCGGACATGGAAAGGAGGGACAGCAATCAAGTCCAGGTGCTAGCTTTATAAGGTGCTCCAGAAACACCAATACTGCAAATTAGGCAATTTCCCATCCAATTTGCAATTGAGATAGTTTCAGGCAAATGCATCTAAAAACCAAGTAAGCAAGCTTAAATGTATCTAGTTCATGAGAATAAAATAATGGGTCTTTGAAATTTTACCTTGTGCTTAGATTTTATCATTAGTTGATATCTAGTTCAATCTACTATCATTCTTGCCACATATTTAATTTCCTTTTTGTGTTTCACTCTTCTAAAGCTGCATGTTTCCACATTCACTGATTTTCTACTTATAAAATAACAGGCACAAGAAATTTCTTTTTGTTTCAGTTTTCTGGCCAAAGGACGAAAATGGGAGCTCAAGCCACAGGACTGGGAAGTCAGACAGAATGGTTCTTTCTACTAGTAGGGATGCTATGTCTGGCCTGCAATTATAGTAGCTCAGTTCCATCAAGGGAGGAAGGGAAAAGCTGCTGGATGTTGCATGAGGCAAGCAGCATAAAAATTCAAACTCTAATCCCAAAATAAGGAGTACAGATATATATTCTCTCTCTCTCTCTCTCTCTCTCTCTCTCTCTCTCTCTCTCTCTCTCTCTCTCTCTCTCTCTCTCTCTC
>JANHFL010001897.1:49564-69000 GCA_032468155.1 Oxyrhabdium leporinum
TTTTGCTTCTCATCCAAGAAGCTTCAGTTCTGAGAACTAACCTGAAAAAACTTCTTGCATGAAAAGCAAAATGTCTTTAAAGGAAAACAAAAAAAAAACAACCAAAAAAGTCCAACTGACTTTTAGGATAAACCACTTTTGGGATATCTAATGGAAGGTTGTAGGCTATAGGTAGTTTGAATGGAGAACAAGAAGAATTTGGAGTGATTAGTCCCATGCAAGATCCAGGGTCAGAAGAATCTTGCCTAAAGTTGATCCAGCAATATATTGTAGAAATGGAGGTGAAGAATGGGAGTTTCAGCAGTAACAAAAATACTAGGCTGCACGTAAGTGGCAAAGTGGCAAATAGTGTGGTAATTGTTAAGGGCAGTCAAAAAAGACAATGGCTGAGATACAGAAGTGGTACAAGAGAGAAGCCTATGGATTTTGAATAAAGATTTGGTGTGGTATTGTCTTTGATGGAGCTGGTGAACTTGTAAGAATTTCTTCCCATGCCTTGGAAGTGGTCGGGGGAGGCTCAAGAGTTCATGGCCTCCAGGAATTGTCCCAAGCAATTTCTGGCATGACACAAACAGAGACACACAGGTTGGGCTTTATTCTTGCCTCTGACGCCTAAGGTATGAGCTAAACATGGAGGATATATAGGCCAAGCCCTTTGTGTGGTCAGTCAGTTTCTGATCCAGATGTCCTATGTCCAGAGCTTTCAATGAAAAGAACTCTTAGAATTGGGACCCAAAGTATCCTATGGTTCTAAAAGATTCCAGTGGGATTCTTGGGGATTTTATTAGCAATCTGGCTGTATAGTCAAGGGACCAACAAAAGGATCAGGAGGCCACCAGTGATCTTGTGGCCCAAGGATGCTACTCCAGGAGATGTCTGGAACTACATCTGGATTTTTCACCATGTTAAACATGTGCATAACCTCTTCTCTGGTACTGTTCCAAAAGCATTGTTCCAACTATGTTCCAAGATGGATCTTGACAGTCCTGAACACTGGACTATCTAACAAAATGAAATTGAATGTAGAGAAAAGTGAAGTCCTACACTTAGGCAAGAAAAACCAAAAGTACACATATAGATTGGGTGAAACCAGGCTTAATAGCAGTAACTGTGAGAAGGACCTTGGAGTCTTAGTGGACAACCATGCTAAATATGAGCAAGCAGTGTGCAGTGGCAGCCAAAAAAGCCAATGCAATCCTAAATTGCATTAACAGAGTGATACAGTCAAGATCAAGTGAGGTACTAATACAGGAGTGGGTTTCAAAAACTTCAGCAACAGGTTCATTGCCCAGTTGCTGGGTGAGTGTGGCCATAGTGGGCATGGCCTAATCGACCTCCTGCATCATGTGGGGTGGGCATTTTCACCTTCCCTGAGGTCCAGAGGCTTTCCTGGAGCCTCTGGAAGGGCGAAAATGGCTGTCAAGCCCTGACCGGCTTTCCATACCTGTTTGGGGTGGGGGGGTTAGGCTGGACTAGTAAGGATTGAATCCAGCTTCAGCAAAGCAAAGCCTGACAGGCCCTCCTACCAGCTGACTGGCATGGCAGCAGCCCCTCCTAACAGCTAACTGGCTCAGCGGCAGAAACAGCAGTGTGCTGCTGCAATGGCCCAGGTGGCTTCAACATGCTTGGCTGGGCCGGCGTCATATCTGGCTGTAGCAAGGAGAGGCCAGACAGCCACCTCCCCTCCAACAACTGGTTGGCTCCAGACACTCTAGGGACACTGGAAATGACCCATTTCCAGCCTCTCTGAACTTCCAGGAATCCCATTTTTCTCCCTCCCTGAGCCTCCATGTGCACCCTGCACTTACCTGCATCCAAATGGGTGGCATGGAGACTCCTGAGAGGGGTGGGAGGGGTGGGGCAGAGTGGGCAGGGCCAACCAGGTGTGGGATTTGGGGGTTTGGCGATCCCCGCAGAATCTTTGCTAAGTGTACGCCCGAACATCCGCGAACCCACAGCAGCCCACCCCTGTATTAATACTACTCTATAAAGCCCACACCTAGAGTATTGCACACCTAGAATACTGCATCCAGTTTTGGTCACCACACTATAAGAAAGATGTTGATACTCCAGAAAAAGTGCAGAGAAGAGCAACCAGGATGATTAGGGGACTGGAGACTAAAACATATGAAGAACGGTTACAGGAACTGGGCTTGGCTAGTCTAGTGAAGAGAAGAACCAGGGGAGACATGATAGCAGTCCTCCAATATTTGAGGGGCTGCCACAGAGAGGAAGGGGTCAAGCTATTTTCTAAAGCACCTGTATCACTTGAGACTTTCAAGAAGAGATTGGACTGCCATTTGTCAGAAATGGTGTAGGGTCTCCTGCTTTGGGGGGAGGGGGGTTTGGACTAGATGACCTATATGTTCCCTTCCAACTCTCTTAATGTAATGTAATGTAACTGAAAAAGGACTAAACAAAGGTTTGAAGGAGTTATTGTAAAACTAAAGAAGGAAATTGGGTAATAAGTTTGTAATTTCTATTGTAAAGAAGATTTTACAATAGAAAGTTTTCTGACTTGTGTTCGCTTGGTTATTTTTCTTTTTTTCTATTTGTTTCTTTGTTGTTGTTGTTTGTTTCCTGCACTTTTTCCTCTACTCTTTATTTTTTATTCTTCTATTTTGTCGTTTTAGATTTGTCTTTTATTTTTGAAAAAAATATTTAATAAAAATATCTATTTTGGTCTGGCTATCATATTTTGGTCTGGTTCACCAATAAGCAGACACACACTCAAGAGTTTGTATTAAAGAGTAGGCTAAAATACATTTCCTTCCCCAACCTTATCATGTTGCTTCTTCCTTTTCCAAGTCCACCTTTACTAGCTAAAAGGAGAAATGGGCTTAACATTACTAAGGAACACATATTTTGCTTTTTGCTCTTGGATGCTCCTTTCTGTAAAATTTGCCCACCCTGTAGGGAAACAAGCAAATGATAATTTCAATATTCCAATTGGATGTAGATTTAATTGTCTCTTATATTGGAACAGGTAATTGTAATGTTAAGTGTCAGAGCTAAATTTTAATGTTATGATAATGTTAAGGATTTACGTAAGCATATGTCCCTGACATATATGTGTTTGTATGCAGATCTTTCTTTCTGCTGCAACATGTGGATGTGATTAAGGGTACATTCCCAGTCTGGTATGTTAGACCTCATGTATACTTGGAAATAAAACAGGCAGTTATTCTCTATAAAAGGAAAGAAGGTTCTTTGTGGTATTAAGAGAATGAACTAGAAAGTTCCTTTCCCTTCCTTTTTCAGAGCAAAACAAAAAGAAATCAGACCAGGTTTTTTAAAAAAAAATATTTTGGTGCCTTGATCTTACATAATGTTTTTAGCGTGCTCAAATGCAAAACTCTGTTTGAATTTTGTTCATTCATTCACTGAGCAGTTTGTAAATAAAAAGGTAGCTTAAATCCCATTAAGGCTTGGACATTTACCTTTAACAATAGCATGATAAATAGTCACTGCTCAGATGTGATGTTTGGGTAATTTTGTATTATTCCTTTTATGTTGTCCATGAATAAAAGAGGGTGGTTTTTTTTTATACTCCCAAATCCCTGACTTGTTTGTACAAAACAAGAACAAATTTAAAAACAAACAAAAACCATCCAGTCCTTTGTAGGGAATTCCTAAGGGAAAGATCTACTTAAGAGTCCTAGCTATGAGAAGATAAGACCACAGATTTATTCTTCAGGTCATATGTCAATGTACATAACCACTCACAAGGAGGGATGAATAGCCTATCCACGAGCAACCTTAGAGGAAGTAAAAACAACAACATCATGATGCTCACTATAACTGTGTAAACCAGGATTTTCCCAACCATGGCAACTTTAAAGCACATTCAACTCCTAGAATTTGCCAGCCAGCCAAGGTTGGGAAACCCTGGTGTTAATCAAAGTCCACCTCTTTTAAAATGTGTTTTGCAGTGACATAAAAAAAGAAGAAGCAGAAGAAGCAGAGCTTTGATCACACAGTCCCAGCCACTGTCTTAACTTTGTTGACCACCCAGTCAGGCAGACACCTTTGCAGCTGGTCCCCTTTCCAAGTCAAGTTGAACATGTCACCTGTGGAGACATGTGCTGCTTCATTTCATTGATATCAGCAGTTCCCCTTGTAATAGAGAGCAGTTGTTTCTTGCTCTTGTAAATATGCTCAGAAAGGCTTTGAAGGATCAACCTGTATGTACAAGTCTTGCTAGGTAATATTTCCCTTATCAACAAACATATTCTATTTTTACATTTTCAGAAGCAATGTATGAATGTTGTACCCATCCTGGCTAAAGACCTAAAGGTTCATATGTGAATGCATATGTCATCAATACACTATACTGTTAACTGCTAGTGCAACTCCTGCCTATGCAGGGGATTGGACTAGAAGGCCTCCAAGGTCCCTTCCAACTCTGTTATCCTATCCTATCCTATCCTATCCTATCCTATCCTATCCTATCCTATCCTGTTATTGGTAGCATTTTATTATTTTGATTATGTGGCATCAGATTGCTTTTGGTACAGGTTATGTGGCATCAGATTGCTTTTAGTACAGGTAGTCCTCAAGTTACGACACAACTGAACCCAAAATGTATGTTGTTGAATGAAAATTTGTTAAGTCAGTTTATGGCATTTCTTGCCGCAGTTGTTATAAGTGAATCACTTGCAGTTGATAAGTTAGCAACCCGGTTGTTAAGTGAATCTGGCTTCCACATTGACTTTGCTTGTCAGAAGTTTGCAAAAGGGGATCACATGACCCCGGGATTGCTGCAATGGTCATAAGCCTGATCCAGTTGCCAAGCATTTGAATTTTGATCACATGACCATGGGGACGCTGCAATGGTTGTGAGTGTGACAAATGGACAAAAGTCATTTTTTTTCCAGTGCCATTGTAATTTTGAAGGGTCACTAAATGAACTGTGGCAAGTCGAGGACTACCTGTACTTAGCGAGCACATAGACTGTTGCATGACAACTTGTCCTAACTTGGTCCTTCAGTTCTTACAATAGTATATTCATTGCCACTGTAACTGAGTCTCTCCATCTTGCTGCTAGTCATCCCTTTCTCTTTCCTTCCACTTTTCTTCAAAGGGAGAGAGCTCTTTATGTAATAAGTCTGAAGTAGACTAATCTGAGTTTGGTCATTTGTACTCTGACTGAAAAATCTGGGTTGATTTGCTCAATAGTTTATTTATTATCCATGGTATTCTCAGGAGGCAAAGTTCGAAAGTGCTAATACTCTTTATCCTGCTTCTTCAAAGTCCAGCTTTGTTTCCATAGAGTGCCACAGGGAAAACCAATGTTTGTACGATTCTGATCTTATTGGATTATTGTTTTCTCATTAGAGCCTGTATTGTAATGCTTTGTGCTGTTAGCTGCTTTGAGCTTGGGGCAGGTAGGTTATCCCGAGTAAATGTCTTTGCTTTCACATCTCAGTTGCCCTAATGCCTGTTTTCCTGTGATAGAATTTGATCTTAATGGTCTACCATCTCCCCAGATTTCTCCAACGAATGCTTGAATAATCTCTATTCTTCATTGTAATGAAATCAAACGGCTTGAGTTTCATTTATTTATGGTGGCAGCATTTATAACCTTAAGTCCTTAGACCAAGCTCAGCTATCAAAATATTAGTTTTAGTTTCTTTCAATTGAAACAGATCATATGTGCATGGAACCAGCTAATCTGTAAAAAAAAGAAAGGAAAGCTTCAGGGTGTTCTGATAAATCAAAAAACTCTCCTCCACCTCCCATTTTATCTGCTGACTCAAAGGACAGGAGAAAATGTGATTTGAAGAAGCAGGCAGGGAAATATAGATTTTGGATATTTATGTAAATATGTAAACATACTTGTGTAAGTTATTTATTCATTTTTTTGTTCGTGTTTTATTTTTTTACCAATTCCCTGCTGTTTCCTAGCACAGTTAACATTTTCTGTGATACAAGTTACAAGATTAGGCTCTTATCTGGTAAGAGATATTATGGAAGAGGAGTTTTACCAAGTGTTATAAAATATTGCTGGTGTGAAAAAGGCAAAATCTAGAAGAAGGCACTTACCAGCATCATTCCATTCTACTTAAAGATGGTACTGACATGGTATAGGTATTGTTGCATATATCTCTGCATTATTAACATTTTCCAACTGTTGGCAGTGTGCTGAACAAGCCTGAGGGCAGATAAACATTGCCCTGCTCTACCAAGTCAAGATGGACTTTGAGCAGAACAGAGAATAAAAAAAGGTGGAAAAACCAGGAAAACATGAAAGGAGATAGGAAATGGATGGGGCCCGAGAAATATAGAGAGATGCAAATGCTGTGGAGAAGAAACAAAAGTACAAGAAGCTAGAGTCTACAAGATAATATTGTGCTATGTTTATCTGAAACACTAGAAGGTTATGCCTCTCACAATAATTAGTCTTCAAACTAGCAATCCTTGTCTTAGATTCAGTGAGAACAAGGTGATAAAGTCAGATGATGGCTTCATCTTTCTTGAAAGGAATATTTTAAAAACTTGTATTGGTATGTACAGTATTAGGATCATACCTATCAATTATTTTATAGGTCTTGCGTTTTTTTAGTTATTGTGGTAAGAAATTAAAAGAAATCAAGATAGATTATGAGCTAATCCAGAGAATGATAGCACTGCATAGAGTACTCCTGTCTATCCCCTCAAATAAAAGTAATCATATCCCTTTCTAAACTTCAGCTCGATATTTTGGTGAGAAGGTACTCCACATTTGCAGATGTGCCATTGGCTCAACTGTGATTTGCTATTTTGTCTTTATCTTTGAGAGTCTATCTTCTCCTTCCTCTTCCCTCCTTATTACATTTCAACTGCCATTATCTTCCAAACAGCCTTGGCTACACTATAGGATAAGCACCATGGAAGTTGAAATCCTTGGGGAACATCTGGGAAGTGAAGGCTGCCTTAGCTTACATAGATGTTTAAGCTATCTACTGAAATGTTATAAAGAAGAAGAGATGTGGAGGTATAAGCAAGTCTGAAAGTTTTTTGACTAGTATTGAAAATGACACTTTTCTTCCCACAGAAGGTAGTGAGCAATCATCTCTTGATTTCTTCATCACCAAGAAAGAAAATCTTGTGGATGAGATTGTAGTAATCCTTTATTTGGAAGCTTTGGCCCAATGCCATTTTCCAGCTTGCTGTTTACTCTTGGATTGAATTGGATTCCTATCTTTGAGTTGTAAGCAAATTAGCACTTTGGAGATTAGCCATACTTGAACCCCAAGCCTGAAGAAAGCCCTACCATACCAACAATATTTGTGCTGTAAATTCAGGTGAACATTCTTGACCCATGAGGACAATGGGGCAACTGGTTATTTCTGGACATACATTTATGTGTCAATATTGTACAAATGGCACAAATGACATATCATGATTTAACCATTGTAACTTGCATGGTTTGAGCCAGTGATCTCTGAAAAGTGAAATGAACACAGCTGTGTCTGGGAAAAGCAGCAGAATCACATGTAAACAATTTTTTTTTGCATGGTTTCTGCTTGTATTATATGGCAGATCAATTTTCTTAAAACCAACCATTAATTTTCTTAAAAGCAACACTTAGTCGTAGTATTAAATGGCAGGAAGCACACAAACTCTCTTCTGTCTCTGGAAGGGTAGGAACAGCTGGCATATTATGGCAACACACATGTGTCAATACTTTTTGTCTCATAATTGCCTTTCTCCATGTGTGCGCCATTAGGTATTGGATTGTTTGGACATACTCTATTTCGATTGACTGGGACCACCATGTCTTTTCTTAAAACAAAAACCCTTGTCTCCTTTTCTTTTAAATTCAGAGCAATACAATAACAATCTCCAGATGTCTTGAGAAAAGGCAAGTGCACTGGGTCATTTAATGTCCTCCACCCTGCACTTGAATGAATTAAAGGAAATATCCCAGCGGAAGAGAGCAAACATTAGCCCGATGTCTCTTCTACTGCCATAAAACCTGGCAATAATTTTGAGAGCCTGCCTCTGAAAGTGCTGTATGAGAAGTAATGCATGGGAATTGTCATAATACGAGACTGAAGGAATCTAAGTGATTTCATTCCATAGTTGTATAAGAAGTGTCACCTGTTTCAGAGATATAGAGCCATTAATGCATGCTCATCAAAAGTTTGTTAATTATGAATTCCCCCCCCCCCATTAATAAATAGTGCCTAAATTTTAGAATTCTCCATTGCTGCTACACCCTATATTTCTTTAAGTGAGTGGTGATGTTTAAGTAGTGAGCGGTCAAATGCTATCAACTGGATAAAGTATTAAACAGGGGGTGCAGAAAATAAAATTCCCTTCAAGTTAAGCTTAAGTGGTGACTAGATAACTCTTCCTTACCACTGTTTTTTTTTCTGGAATGTTTTTCAACCTCAAGTTTAGCCTTGGGGCTTCCTAGTGATCTTAATCTCACTAGTAGCCAACTTAGTTTTTTCAAGATGTCCCAGGGTGAACAATGTGGCAGCATAGGGAAGGGCTTCTTGATGAAAGAAAGAGCCCCTTTACTAATTGTAAAATGGAAGGGATTCCAGTCAGCCTGTTGCTTGAAGCTTTGCAATACTCCTCTACCCAACCTCTACTGCAGGGTTGTCCAACTCGTGTCATCACAGAATCATCACATGATGTATTGGGACTTTTTTCCCCTTTGCTAAATCAGGTGTGGGTGTGGCCAGCATGTGACACATCTGGCTCACAAGTTTGACAGCCCTGCTCTACTGGTTATGTTTGTGGGACAACAAGGTCTACTGTAGGTCAGTCCACCAAACACATGGCTTCCCATTCTTACAGCCACTCCATTCAGAAAGCATACAGTAAAGGAGAAGAGACAAGCAACGTTTTGGGTAGAAATAAAGAATGGGGCTTATAAGGAGCTTATATGAGTTTCTTTCAATTCAAAATATCTTTACCTTATTTCTTCTGCTAACTCAAACTCTATAGCTTTGGGGAAAGCCATGTTTAAATATAGCTTAGTGCCAACCTATTCTAATATTCTAACAGATTATTTTTGTAATCTAATACCAAAACACCAAACACCTAGTCACTACATTTTATACGCTGCTTCAAACAATACAATTCTGTTTAATTTTTGTTTATTTAAATCTATAAAGGAATATCTTTTGGTTATCTGCTGGAAATAACCAACTCCTTTAAGACTATAGTTAGATTTGAGGCTAAATATTTTACTGGAACATCATTAAAGGAATGATAGTTGTGGGGTTTCCAAGTTCTCCAGGAAAGAACTATGTATGAAATAAATCTTCAAATCTTTGTTTCGCCAATCACAGTGAAAAGTGCCTCTACTATGCCTCTATTAGGTATGTTCAGAATATTTGGGGAAACATTTTTCTGGAACTAATATCAGCAGTATCCTAATGAAAATCTAATCTCTTGTTATTTTTTTAAAGCGATATTTTTTTTGATATGTTTTAGTTATTATATCTTGCTTGACCTCAAGAAGCTACAAAAATCCAGTCCAGAACATTCCTTTTATGAAAATATTTGGAGATACCTGCAACAATGAAAAAGATCCCAAACACTTATGACCTCAGTTTCAATGACCAATGTATTTAACATCTGATATAGAAAGTGAAACAGAGTGAGTTATATATTGGTTGTAAAAGGTTAGGCATTTGATGAAGTGTACACCAGTTTTTATTTCTAGAGTTCATGTTTCTTTCCTTAAAAAAAAAATGAAATAAAATGCAAGTTTCTCTTTGTTATTTGTAAATGTCTAGCCAGGGGGAAATATTCCTCAGAGATTGTGCTTGCTTTTTTACATTTCTTTCTAGCTTTTAGTTATCAGCAAAGTGTAAGGGCAGACAAAATGATATATTGAATGTAGGGATAATCTCCTTTTTTGCCATAGAATGACAGAACCATTAGAGATTGTAAAATGAAGCCACTCCAGGGAGAATATCACTATTGCTTCCATTTTTTGCATCTCTCTCTCTCTACCATGAGTTTATTTCTTCACGGATGGTTCTGATCTCAGTCAGATGTTCTTTTTCCTTAAACATAAACACATCAGGAAATGTTGGCCACCCTAATCAAAGGTAGGTGGAATATAGGTCAAAAAAATGAAGAACAGGTAGTCCTCAACTTAAAACCATTTGTTTAGCTACTGTTTGAAGTTAGAATGGTGCTGAAAACAAAATGACTTACAACCAGCCCTTACAACACTTATGACCATTGCAGCATCCGTACAGTCATGTCATCAAAATTTGGACTCTTGGCAACTCAGATCATGTGACTGCCATTTGTAGCCTTCTCAGCTGGCTTCCAACAATGGGATAGGCTGGATTTGCTTAACGCAGGGCTGTCCAACTAGTGGCCTGTGGGCCGGATGCGTCATGTGCTGGCCACGCCCACGCCTGGTTTAGCAAAAGGGTAAAAAGTTGCGATATGTCACGTGATGCCGCCCTGGCTTAACGACTGCATGACGCACTTAACAACTGCAGTGATTTGCTTAACAACCATGGCAGAAAAGGGTTGTAAAGTAGGGTGTGACTCACTTAGCAACCTTAAGTTGTTTTGCTCAGCCATAGAAATTCTGGTCTCAATTGTAGTTGTAAATCGAAGATTATTTTTAAGCAGAAAATTGCTGTTGGTTGAACTTTGCTGCTTTAAATGGATCTGAATGGATAAGCCAAGTGGCTACTCCACTGTTAGTGCAAGATTTTGCATAGTGTGTCATAATATAAATATGTTGTCTAGATCAGATCCCAATTAGCGTATGATGGGCAATACTCTGAAGGCTTATTTTCAGTTGGAAGAGATAACTTCAGCTAATACAGAAAATCAATCTGGGTGTATGAAGATAAGTAGTAAGATCATCAGCTTCCTTCATGAATATATAAAAGAAAACAATAGCATTGGGATTTGATTATGCAAACACTTCTTAATTTTAGCAGTCGTCATGAGCATGGCCCAGGAGAGATATGTTTGGCTAATACATGTGAAAATTCTTACACTTCCAGAAATAACGTTGCAGCCATCTTTTTTACTAGCTGCTGAACTAAATAGGTCACAACTGTGAATATGCCTAATTAACAGTTTTGTGTTTTTTTTTTAAAAAAAACATTAAAGCACTTTTCTTTTCCAAATTAATATTTGTTTTCCAGAATCTTTGTTTTGGAATCTGCTCTCCAGACATGATTCCAGGTGATAGGATTTGTAAAAATGATCCTGGAAAACTTTGTATTAAGATACTACTCATAAAATGGGAATATAAAATCATATTTAGGGTGTTCAAGAGCTGTTGGACAATAACAGATAACAGAATAATTTTATTCTAATTCATAAGGTCCCTTGCCTGTCTTTTACAAGAATAGAATGAAGTTTTTAAATTTTATTTTTCTCTTTGTATTTTTTTTGGGGGGGAAATAATCTTTCTTGCAACATAAAGTTTGCTTTTTCTAATCAAATACCCTGATTGGCACAATTAAAGAATTGGTATTTTTGAAATGATGCTTGCATACCATACATGAAAACACCCAGCACATGTAACTCTAGCTCTAATTGATCTGCAGAGTAAATTGACATTCTTGGCTGATAGATGATTATTAGAAAAACCAGAAAATCTGGAAATACTTACCATAAATTTAAAGAATGAAACAAGTTAGAATTAAGATGTTTGCATATTCATCTATCAGACACAAGAGGACAATTCACATATTTTAATGTAATATTTTTTCTCCAAATATTATTTTAAGAAACTGATCTTCTACCTTTGCTATGCAAAATCCCAAGGAGACATACAATGTACAGTATATGTAAAATATACTGGAAACGTATGAGACATGAAACTAGAACACAAAATGAGGGGGGGGGAATCAAATCATCTGATTCTGGTTCAGAATCACTCAAATACATTTAGGGATAAAAGCTACTCGAAATGAAAACATGACAAAGGGTGGCATAAAAGATCAAAGAGAGCTACTTGTGTCATCCGGTATGTTTGTGCTGTCACAATAACTTTAATTCTGAGTGAGAGGGAGTTGTGTGTCCAAGGGTGACATGGGGCTAGAGATTCTGGCTTACTCAAGTTTCTCCTATTCTCATCTTTAATAAAATTAGATTTCTCTAGATCGGGGTATCAAAATCGCATCGTCATGGCGGCGTCACGTGACGTATCACAAACTTTCCCCCCTTTGCTAAACTGGGCATGAACGTGGCCAGCACGTGACACATCTGGCCCATGGGCTGTGAGTTTGACAGCCTTGATCTACATAGTAGAAACAAGGCGCTACTGGCTTTCAGGACTAGCCAGCTTTGCAATGGGGGGTACTTCATCCAAGATGCTTGTGTCCAAATAGAGAATAGGTATTTCCTCATCAGGACCAATGGTTCTTGTTACAAATTCCAAAAGGCAGCTTGGGATGAAACTTCAGTCTGCAGTGGTCAATATGAAACAGATGTAATATTTATATCTTTGCTATTGATTGAATTCTGCTATGCCAATTAGTTAATTTGGCCCAAGTACAATTTGCCCTGCAGGCTGCAGTTCTATGGAATAAATCTGTTGTTGGATTAGACTGTTTACTTAGTTTTCCTTCCATCCTGTGAAGAATTAAATTTCAGAAGGCTAAGAGCACCATCAAAAGTCAGCTAAAATAACCCAAGAGTGTGATAAGTGGGCTGTGCTGACCTGTGTGTATTGAATTACAAGCAGATGGCATGCTTTTAAGACTCTGCCTATCTCTAAAAGTCATGGATTTAAGAAAATAGGAAATTGCTTTCTATTAAGGCATCTTGGTTTACTGAGGTCAATATGGATTGGCAGGGGCAAATTAGACTTTTGGGGTTATTCTTCCAGCCTTGGAATTGAACTTAGAACTTTTTGTTAAGTAAAAGATGTGTTCTGACACTGGGTTAGATATAGATGTCTTCCAAACCAAACAAGGCTTTTAATGTAGAATGGAAAAAAAAATCTAACAATTGTTTGATGAGGTAGCAACAACAGAGCATTTCTTCACACTCTCATCCCATTTTCTATCATCATACACACAGCTTACCAGGTTTATATAAGGAAAAGTTGACAGTGTGGAACTTCAACAGTTGTAGCTTTGTTTCATCTCAAATATGAGTGCAACCATAGATTGTACTAGGTCTTAATATAGTTAAGCTACCTTTTAGTATATTATGTGAACCCATCTTCTGTTATGGCTTAACAGTATCATGTTGTGTCAGTTGAGCCAACTGTAGCTTATTCAAATCACAATTAAGAAAATTTGATTTACCACAAAGTGCAATCCAAATCAACAAGTAAGGTGGTGTAACTTTTAATGCGCTGCAAACAGAGTGAGATTATGTTGGTGAAATTGAATTTTGCCACTTTTTCAGTTCAGTTGTTCAGATATTTTAACTCTCCAGCAGCTCTTGGAAAAGGGATAGAATTCACCCTGTTCAGATAACAAGCACATTTTACAATATAAGAGGATATGTAAGGTAGCAAGGTAAGTACGTTATCTTCATTATATGTACTCAGATCTATATAATTCAACAAACTATGGAACTAATACGTGTGTGCTTGCCTTTAAGTTCTCACTTAGTTTATGAATAAATATGTAAGAAATGCTTATGTTGTTGGATGTATGATGGTTGGGGACCTGGATGTACAAGCACCTTCTTAGACAGATGATGATGGGTGATGGCTGAGATCATGAATGATTTGCAGGAAGTGTCAGGTCATGTGATTCAGTGAAGAGTATGGATCATAACAATCTACCAGTTCAAGGTGATTGTGACATGGAAATGAATGATTGCAAGTTATACATAAGTGCTGGAAAAAGTAGAACATGTAGATAAATTATTTGTTCACCTTGGTATAAATTTTGTTAAATATTAAAAAATAGATGGAGAAATTTAAATTGTGCAAATATTGGTAAGAATGGTAGCATGTGAGAGAAATGAATCTTTGTTAAAAAGAGGACAAAATACATTCAAGTGCATGCTTTTTCTAGGTAGTCTTCAACTTACAACCATTCGTTTAATGATGGTTCAAACTTATGACTGCCTCAGAAAAAATGACTTATAACTCCTCAAATTTACAACTACAGCACAAACCCTAGGCATGTGTTCACAATTTGGATACTTGGCAATCAACTTGCATTTTCAATGGCTGCAGTATCTTGTGATCACATCATTCTAATTTGTGACCTTCCCAGCCAGCTTCCAACAAGCAAAGTCAATCGGGGAAGCCAGATTTACTTAAGAATAATGTGATTCACTTAATGACCATGTAAAATGGTCATAAAAATCAGCTCCAGTTATGATGACTCGCTTAACGACTACATCACTTACAGATTGAAATTCTGGTCCCAACTGTGATTGTATGTTGAGGACTTCCTGTACAGTTGTTTGTTACTTGAAAGTGAGGGATACATCCGGGGAAACATAAAGCCAAGTTGAATGAAATGGGAATAGGGTCTTAAGTATGCGGAGTAAAACATGAATAGCAAAGTTCAAGAATGAATAGGGGAAGAATGAATGTGGGTTGAAAACAAAAGTGAGTGACTCGTATGAACAAAGCATTTACCAATGTTATCTAACAGCAAAGTCAGAGTGTAAAGGGGAATTTAAAGTACCCCGCTCATTAAGAAGTTACTTAATTATAATTTACCTATATTCACTTCTGTTCTACCCACTGGACCTTTCTTAGGAATAACTTAAAGTTTGTTGATTAATTCAATGGCAACATTTCAAATAACTTTCATTTTAATATTTTATTTATTGAACACTTTATATTGAAGCATTTAGATACATTTTCCTGGCTTGTCAGTTAATCTCTTGGGAAAAAAATATTAGATACATTAAGCTCTACAATTTAAACAACACAAAATAAGTGTGTGTATGTGTATCCATATATATATGAAACAAGGCTAAGCACACTGTGTTCCATTACTGATAAAGTTCCACGGCTATCAAAACTCCCAGGGAATCAAAACTGAAATGATATCAAATCAGGTTGCTTCTGGAATCATGGACTTTAACATCTCTTGCATACAGGCACAATATCACGGAGTACAATTCCTAGAACATGAAGCCAGAGCAACCTTTGTGATCTGTTTTGATCCACATTAGAAAAGCCATTTATTTACCTTTTAAACCTGCAGTGATGCAAAAAGATTAGCAGAGGACCTTAATGAAGTTTCCTTGGCATGAACGTTGTAACCTGCCGGCCATAACACAGATGAGTATGCCCTGTGTGCTTCCTTGTTCTCATTCAGACCTAAACAATGGCTTGTAAATTCTTTGTATTTGGACTGAGAACTATGACTGGAAGAATATTGCATAGGCATAAGGAGGAATGCTAGTCAGTGGAAACCAACAGCTGGGTGGAAGGTAGAAATCCAGTGAGTATTATATGGTATTAATCTGATTCCCTTTGGAAATTAATCGCAAATGTAGTTTCTGACCTGTGATCGAAGAAAAGCTCACTCCTCCAAACACACAGCTGCAAAGTTCCCCTGCCACAAATACTTAAACTTCTGAGAATTTATTGTAGAACCTAAATCTCATCAACATACAAAAGTTATTAGGCACAGTCCAGAATGCATTTAGTATTCTACCAAAATAAAATAAAAGCCACATATTGAATTATGCAGTTCCCAGCATCCCACTGACAATTAGATAAAAAAAAATCCATAAAGTTTAATAGCAATCTTTTCAATGGTGATATTTTCCAACTCCGTTGGACTATTAATTCCTGTTATCCCCACTGATCTTGCTGGTTGGGGATGAGAAGAACTATAATTTTAGTACTTCCAGAGACATTAGGTTGGAACAGATAAATTACAAACACTGTAACTAGGGGAAGTGATAGTCTTGGCTGATCCTTGCAGTATGTAGGAAGGCAACCTGTTGTGGTCTCCACTCTCACAAATCACCAGCATGACCAATGATCAGAAGTAGAACAGCTGCGTATCAACTACATATATATAAAGTTACCTAAAGTAAAACGCAGAAGAAATAAAGAAGAATCGTAATCAGATTCTCCTGTATCTTGAGAATCATTTTACCAGCCACTAATGGTGGTCAATGACTATTAATAATGCTCCATGATAAACAGCACCTCAAAAAATATGATATGTACCTGAACAACTGCCTCCTTTGTAGGAAATAAAGGTCAAATTGGCCTAAGCTACTTCTGGTTAATTGTTTTAGCATTCAGATTTTTCTACCCAAGGATTGTCTTCTGCAGGAATTTCTTTGAAATGCACACTACTCATAGGCCCTTTCTTCCAATTTACAGGAATACACTTAAGTTAGTTTTTCGTAGATGATCCTGCCACATTGACACCCATGGTAGTTAGTTACTGCCCCGAGTGCCAAATACAGACTTAAGAGACGTTGAGATGCAGTTCTGTTAACATGTATGAGATGCCTATGTAACTGAACACACTTTCTTACAGAAAGACACACTTCATAAATGCCCGTGGAGTGCTGTTGTATACACTGCGTACATTGAAAGATACAACAGTTTTGTATCTGCAAGATGTCTTCAGCACTGAATTTTTGGAGATGCTTGTATTAGGTGAACAGTATAGGACAAATGGGACAAATCTCTAATTCCCATAAAAGGTTAAGTTCTAATTTGTTTTCAAACACACAAAAATATTTAATACATGTTGCGTCTAAAACCAAAGAGATATTTTCCAGTTTCTGTTAAGACAATTCCTTTTATAGCATTAAAGATTTCTATAAATTGTCATTACTAATTGACCAAATCTAATGTTATTTAACAACGAATGTTTTTGTTTGCTAATGAAGTATCCATTATTTATAGTAAAGAGCCTTGGTATTAGTTGAAACAGCCAATATAAACCTTGTTGCTAATCCTAGCAGAATTAATTGGCTAGCTTTTAGAATCTCAGTGTAGTCTTACCAAGAAAACCAATATTCTTTTGCATGCACTCACTTGCTATAAACATAGCCCATTACTATTTTTTTTTCTTAAAATTTCTTACTGTTAAAGCCTATCACAAATATTAGGAAGAGAAAGTTTTATTGCCCATTTCAAAATCTATGATGGGATGAAGCAATTGAGAATTTAATATTAATAGTCTCTATATACACGTTAAATTCTCTTCTCCATCCAAATGTAATACATTTATACAAACACAACTCCTTTTATTGTTGACCATTAGCTGGCTGGGGTGGCAATAAGAAAATTCAATCCCATAAGGAAGGCTTCAAGCACTATCAGTCTTCTTTAGGGGCTACACAAAGCCATGCTGGTATTCATGTGTTTAAGGTCACCTATCTGAATCAATCCTATTGCCACAACTGTTCAACACTGGGGTAGGGAGAAGTTATCAAGAATATATAAGCTCATTTTATGTCATTACTTCTTCCTAGTCTATGAAAGCAACGTTGTATAAGCAGTGCCTCCAGAGATCAAGCACTAATGTGCTGAGTTTTATTAGCCTTTACTCCCTCCATGTGGCTGTTGGCAAAAAGACCACTCACTCCACACAATTTCTAAATGCACTAAAGTGAAGTATTTTCATCTGTTTGCTGCCTCCCCCCAATGAGAAAAAAAGATGGGACAGAATAAAATCATCAAAACGTTGAGTACATGTATAATCCAGAAAGTTCATCAAACCTATATTTTGCTTTAATTCTATTTCTAGATAGCATTTTTTTAAAGAAAAACCATCCATTATAACCTTTATTTTTGCAGTGATCCTTGTGAAGGATCCTTTCCAGTGATCCTTCACAAGCTACTCTGCTTTCAGATTCTTTAAATCTGTCAAATCATTTATATAATCTGTTTTTCAAACCATAATCATGTTTCTTGGAGGCAATGTGTGCATAACACATAGGGAAAGGGAAATCCTTCTCTTGCAGATATTGGTGGTTTCGTTTTCCCACTATATCATTCTACATATGTTTCTAAAACTACTCAGTTGTGGGCATTTCTAAACCTATTTCTAAACCTCCTGGAGTAGTTGTTTTTGTAATATGCCAAACTTGAAATAATTTAACATAATGGGGCCTAGTTTTCAATACATTTGTTTACGTTTAAAGTCTTTCCTGAAAGGTCTAGAACATTCCATTCCTCTATTCTTTTCCTACTGTGTTATCATTTCCCATCTCATTTCCTGTAATTATTTGATTGCAAATAACCTTAGTGATCTAAATCCTTAGGATGAAACTTCTTTGGCTTAAAACCTCCCCACCAATGAGTCCGTTCCAAGTCAGAACACACAAAAACATCAGCATTGAAATGACACCCAGTTTAAGGGAGCTTGTTTTTACTGCAACAGGTACACCACAGGCTGGCTGCGTCCAGGAAAAAGGGTTTGCCAACCAGCGAGCTCTCACATTCCAGGCAGGTGAAATGACGTTTGTGCCAGGTAAGGCCTTCAGTTTTCAGGTAGTCATCAGAAAATATTATCTGTGAAAGTAAACAAGTCCATTTATCATTCCATTCCTGAATGTCTTTATTATGAAAAGATCACAGAGAGAGAGAGATACAAACACAATGCTGTTGACAAGCCAACAGTGTAAAGAGTGCATCCATGTTACTTAGCTTTGCACAGAAAATAAATATTTACACATTCCTATAAAGAACAGAGTTCTGGTCCCACCAAGCTGCAGAACAAGTTTACATTTAGTTCTAAGCATTGTTTGAAAATAATGCTTGAAAAATACCTTTGGTTAGGAGACTTTTGGATTCACTAAAATATATTGTGTTCTTTATGCAATATGTATCCGAAGCAGAAATTCCTTAAGTAATTTAAGTTCCAGGACTCGCATGTATTTTATGCTTTCCCCAAATTCTATTTCTTTCTCTTTACAGTAGTCCATGCTCACTACACAGAGTTCCCTTTTTGAAATAGTAGCTACTAAATCATAATTCAGGAAGCTCAGTGTGCTGTATATTGTTCTTCCTATAGAAACCTATGAAGGAGCTGAAGCTGTTAGTGAGCTTTATAGCATGGTAAGAACAGAGCCAAATCTCTCTGATCATGGTTAACACTAAATGCTATCCAACCCTAACTATCACAGTGCAATGCTTAACATGTAAAAAAAATTGGCTAGTCTCATGCATATATGCTACACAGGTGTCAAGAAAGGAAATTATGTCCAAAGAAAAAGGAACCATGTTATCAGCTGCTATGAGGGGGAAAAAAAAGAACAAACCAAGGACTGCTTATTGTACTGAGCAGATATTTGATTGATTTCAACTCCATAATGGGTCAACTGGCAGAGGAAATGGGGCGCAGAAAGGATATTTTTAAATTTTTAATTAATTGAATTACTTTTAACTAATACAAACTTACCTTTTTGTAACCAGGTTTTTTTAAAAAAAATATTTCCTACAATCTGGCCTGTGGGATTTAGCAATAATGCCTAGGTGGCGCAGTGGTTAGAGTGTTGAACTGCAGGCCACTTCTGCTGATTCAATCTAGCGGTTCAAATCC
>JANHFL010001897.1:89996-118534 GCA_032468155.1 Oxyrhabdium leporinum
ATTTAATCTAGTCAGCACAATATGATGTGTAATATAATCCCTCTTTTAGTTCCTTAAGAAGACTTTAGAAAGACGTAAGATCAAGTTCAGACTTAATTTGCATCAACACAAGAATCAGATCTTAAAATTTATGGTTAAACTTATTTGCGTGGAAGTGGAGGAAAAAGAATTTTTTGTACCTATTAGTGTTTATATTTGGATGAGTGAAGAAAATAAACAGAGTGCAGCAAAGGACCACGGACTCCAGTTTTCATATAAATATAATCTCTGTTACTAAACAGAGAATACAGATTAATCGGTGTTTTCAAACAGGCGAATAATCTGCATTAATCATTTTTCTTTACAAAACTATGTTGCCAACTATTTTTACTTTTTAATTTTTAGCATTATTCTTCAATATCAGGCTTATTTTACTGTAAGTTTATATTGTCTAAAGAAGCTTTCCCAAAGAATAAGGATATTTATCACACTCAAATATGTTTGGTTTTACTTGGTTTTAGTGATATTAAATAATGCATTCCTCTGGAAAAACTATTTAATTTCAATGCAAACATATTTGGGGCTTTGAAAAGTCCTAATTATATGATACTAAATATCACATTTCTTCCAAAACGGCTATGTTTACATAACAAGTTTAGCTTGGTGATTGAATTAACCCAATTACTAGGCTTGTATAATATACTGGATCTTAATGAATCAAGCTGGATTCACTTAACATTCCAAGCAAAAGGAACCAAGGAAAAAGAAGAAAAAGAACTAAGGTTTAGCATATAGCACAAATGCAGCTGCTAGGCATTCGATTAACTTTTGGTTTAGCTGGTTAAGGAAGTCATGTGACTGAAACTTTACCAAACATACTGATTTAGCTTGTTGGGAAAGGCAGAGCCAATGTGGAGAAATTGATGGAGAAACAGAAGGGAGGCCTTTGATGGCAACGAAAGGATGGGTCAGGGGCTTCCTGAGGCCATTGACTTCTGTCTTCTGGCACCATCTCTTTGAAACGTATGCACTGCCTAATGGCTATGCAACCTTGTTCTCTGCTAACCCGTTACTCCATCTGAAAGGCATCACATTCTCTTCCCAGCCCTTGGGCACATTTTCTTACCAGTTTCTGAGTCAATCCAGGTGGAGCCCATTCATATGTAACGGTGTCAAAAGTTGGATCTTTCCGAGATATTATAGGATTAGTGATAATCATGCGGTTCCTTTTATAGATGCGGATTCCATCGCCTCCTTTTACCCGAGCAGTGAGTGAAGAATATTTTGAGTCAGCAAGCAAGCGGCCAATTTTCCGATCATCTTCTGCATCAGAGCTCAGGCTGTGATCTTCCTGGCTGCATTTGCATGACTTGCATATTTTCCTGTGGGAGACAAATGAGGTCATATTTTGATATAAGCTTGGGCCTTCATAGGTATGTGCTCTTTTGGTGGCTCAAGGGTGAACCTTAAAATAAACAGCCAAGGTTATAAATCAAAATGGATTATGACATAGAACAAAAGATCTTTTTGGTCAAATGCTATCCAGACAGAAAAATCTGTAACGAGGATTAACAGAATTTGCAATAGTGTAGAACATAAGACTATAAAAAGCCACACTGTCAAAACCCTGGAGGAAAAGCCTTCAATGACCAAAGCTCTGAGATTTACATAATGGAAAACGTTCAAGTGATTAAACTTCAATATCTGTATTAATCACTCAGTGGCAGACAGGCAATATGGAAATGCAGAATTTTGTAGCAGTCTAATTAAATAAACAAAATGGGGGAGTTTCTTGTTCTATTTCCAATTATAAAAACAGATTGGTGTACATATGCCTTTTTTGCAGTCTTAATGCCTACACCAGAGCACGCCAGCTGGGGAATTCTGGGAGTTGAAGTCCACACATCTTAAAATTGCTAAGGTTGGCCTACACAGAAGCCTATGCTTTCAGCTAACATAGAGAAAGACAAGTGGAGCTTAAATGGAATATTAAAACGCTGTAATGAAACTACAGGCTCTTAGGAATATATATATATATATATATAAAAGAATATTTGTTCCAACTGGATTTGCCAAACCTCAATCCAGAATGAGTGCTAGTATTACAAAAGAAGTACAAGGACGACGACTTCTTTTTTTTAAATTTCTGTTCTCCTGTGCACTTCCAAAGTACATCAAGTCAGGGTGATTACATTTCACTTATGAGGTAAAAATAGTATACAGAGATTTTTGGGAAAACACTGTTGAGCACCAAAAAATCATTTCAGTGTCATTTCACGAATTCCATTGTACAAATCAGTTCCTCATCCTAAATGGAAATGTGAGCAATAACAAAGGGATAGAATTATATTCATCATAAAGCAACAGAATATGTATTTTTGTTTTCTGCAGCTGTCGTGGTAAGGCACTATTCCTAGTCTCTAAAATTGGCTGCAAAAAATTGCCCCAGTAGCAGGATAAGGCTACTTTGGGATTTGTTTTGGCTTTGAAGAATACCTGGCAAAAATTTATTCACTCAAGTTGTCAGAGTTTATATTTTTCAACTGTATGAGCAAGATTTCCAAATCCTAACAGGTTAGTGGCAAACCCTAAATAAAGCCAAAGAAAAGGACTTGATGCTGATTTATGTTCTAAAATAGGGAAGGTCACTCTGGGCCACAGCTAAAAATTTGGAGGCAAAACACAGTAATTCAGCGCTGATTTTTTTCATTGAGAGAAATGAAGTATCTACACTGAGCCTCTGCTAGGTTCATCACACGTTATTTAATTAACAATCCCTCCGAAATTAAATGTCATCTTTGCATTTCAGTGCCACACCCTCTCAGAAATCAATTTTGTTTTTGTTTTTAATATAGCCAGCACACTGCAAAAGGTTGCATGTATCAAAGCTCAAAGTTCAAAGAAAATGTCTAACAAATCTTGACCAGACTAGTCCTGGTAAGAAATAGATATACAGCCAAACAGTACAGAATATTGTGTAGTATGGAAAATAGTTTGTGATGCAACAAATGGGATGCCTTCCTAGGAATGAGAAAAACAAGAAGCATTAATTAAAACATAAGCCTCATTTAACTTATATAGGCCAAGCCCCAACTCTTGAATTCTTCATGTTTTTTTTACTTCCTGAATAATTAAATCTGCTGCTTTCAACCTGAATTTTTAGTGTCAGAGATGGCTAGTGCTTCATAAAGAAGCAGTGTGATGTCTGTGCTTCTAAAAGAACCAAGATTTTATTCATTAATAATTTATCTCAATTTCAGATTACATGAACAATTATCATCAAATATTTTATTAATTCTTTGTGTAACTAGGAGAATGATGAAACTGTTAAGGTATGGAATGACGCCTCAGCTGTAAATAGACCTTTTATCTATTTAGATTTATATAACAATACAGACAAGGCTAATTTGACAACATCCATATTAAATATTTTATAGCAAGTGGCAGCTGACACTGATTTCTGTCTGAACTTGGAAGCTAAATAACCTGGCTGGGGGAATTCTGGGGAATTTACACATCTCATAGATCTACACAAAAGTTGCTGAAATTGAGAAACACTTATCCAGAGAATACTTAATTTGCTAATTTGGTTTATGTACTGCTAAATCAGCTTGTGCTCCCAGATGTTTACAACTATGAACAACTAGGGATCCTACCAATAACCCTACAGCAGAAATAAAAATAAGGGAGGAAGAAACACTTAGCATAACAGCAATAATGTTTCTCAAAGACCTAAGAAAAGACTTCAGTCTTAAATATCTTCTAAAAATCACCAATGATGGTAATGAGCTAATTTTAGGGGAGAAGTTACTCCATAGGTGTGGACCACCATAGAAAATCATCATCTGTGAGCACTATTCCACTATTCCACTAAACGTAAATAAAATATGGATTTGAAGTACATTCCAGAGAGGACATGGGTTGATTTTATGTGCAAAAGATAGTCCTGGAATTAGGCTAGACTGAAATAATCTGATTTTCCCCTCTAATTTTTGAGGCCCAGAAAAAATAGCATCTTATTTTGTTTAGCTTGGTGTGCTGTGTGAACCCCACCACTGTTTCACAGGAACTTGGACAATTACAGCATACTCAGTAAAAAAAAAAACCTCATAGCTTAGTAGAATGTATTAACCCAAAAAATATCAGTGATAAAGAGTTTCCTGGTTGTGTTAGTGATTGCTGTATTTCCTTAACTGCTGCATATTTTTATTTGTTGGATTTTAGTTCTTGTTTTGTCTACTATGGGTATCCAGGAAAGCTAGTTGTAGACCACAGAACTACACCGTTCCCAAAAATAGTTAAGCCATTACTTCAAAGAGACCTATCTCAAGTCTTGGACAGAGTTATTTGCAACTCTAATTATCATAAATATCATAATGATCATTGACCATCCAGAGTTACCCTATAGCAAAATGGGTGGGCAATAAATTAAACAGATAGACACACAGACATACAAAATCCTTTTAGAAAGAAGGACTGACTTTAAATCTGGGTGCTGAACATTATGTTCTACTCTGAGCTATGATTGTCTCAAAATGTTTGACAGGAAAACGTATTTTAAGCAGAAGCAAATTTACAGAAAACTGAGATCCACACAGCCTATGTTTTATATATATTTTTTCAAAATTATAAAGAAAAGAGCATAACTTTTTAGATTTTATACCTGGCAGTTCATTTGATTAACAGATGGTAATATCATTTAAAAATATTTTGGGTTTATTATAACCCTAACATTGGTGCTGCTGAACATGTGTGGGAAGAATAATGTATTGGCAGTATAAGCTAGCTGCAAATGGAATCAACATGTCCAATGATTCTAATCTAGATTTTAGTTTCCTTAGAAGCTTTACTGAAACCATATTTCAGTCTCGTCCACAGAATGGAAATAATTTTATGAAATGAAGCTCATATTTTTTCAATGATGGGTTCACATGGAAGAAATCCAAATGTTAGGGTGGGTTTTTTTTATGATTTCTTGTTGGTTAGAACTGAAATCTGGAGGAATCTGTATCCAAATAATTCTCACTGATAAACAATCATGATTCAAATTGGATAAAAAGGTTTTTTTCCCCCAATAATTTTATTGAAGATTACATTAGACAGATAAAAAGAAAAAATTACATAATACAGAAAAACTATAAAAAAAGATTCACACCCAATTTGAATCCTTCCTTTAATATTTATATCTCCATTTCTGTTTAAAGAAATCCCCCCTCGCTTATTTCTTTTCAAACAGTCCCAATTTAAAAAAAAAACATCACTGCAAATACTAACTCATTATTTTAATCTTGATCAAATAAGCCAATTTTGTAATCTTTATCACACCACTCACATATAGAGTGTAAAAAAGAGCTGATAAGTCTTAAAAATGAGGCATGAAATCCAGGGCAAACATTACCAGAAATCTTGAGGAAATATCCCAATGGGGAGGGGGAAGAGCCTTCCATTTTCTTTTAGTTTGAGGCAGAAACATGTGCTCAGAATGTAATAATCAGTTAATGGAAAGTAGGAGGAAGCTGGCATTAGCAAGAACAATATGTTAACAAAGATCATGACGATAAAATGCAGAGGAAGAATTATAAATTTCATTATTGTGGAAGAAATCCCATTGCCACTTGTGTAAGATTAAAATATACCGTACCTTTGTATATATTTTGGATCACTCTTTTGAAAATGTTTTTCCATTGAAATCAAAGCAGATTGAAATCACAACATGTCCAACAGAATTCACATAAAGTAAGTGAATCAATACAACCAAAAGGTTCAAATATTTGTATTCAACCAAGCCACTAGCATATTTCTAAATTATTCCTGTGGGAGTGAAGGCTTCAGGGAATGTGACATTTTTAAAGATGACATCACTGCTGAAATCCTGGCATCCTTTGAGAGAACTATCTGAGCTGCTACCCACTATTGGAAATGCCAGAAGTCAGAGATACACAATTACTGTGTATAAACCGACCTTTTAACAAAGAACGTAACAACTCAAATGCAGTGAATGACAAATTAGCAGCATAATGCTACTGATCTGGAAAATTGACAAAGGGCACAATGCAGTTTTGTAGCCCTGCTACATTGATCTAGAGTTCCATTTTCTGAAGGGAAAAAAAACCCTATACTACTTGCAGTCTGTTCTACAGTGTATTAAAGTTAATAAGTTTCTTTCCATTATCTGAATGGTGAAAATGAAAAAAAAAATCAATGCAAATCTGCATCTTGAATAGGGGCTACTTTATTCTATTTCAGTGACTGATAATAAAGACAGATGGTGGATTACTGCCAGTTATGCAAGGAAGTTTATACACAGTCTACACTGCTTCTAATGGGATTTTTAAAAAGCTAGAGATTCCACTAAGCACTTATTGTTAATATGCATCCAGTATATTTCTCTAGTTTTGACTTAATGGAAATAAAATTCGCTAGATTTGAACGTGGGCATGTATCATCTGAACTGTAGACATGGTATTAATGTGTTCTTAATGTCTGTATTATAACATGTCATATTCTGTGTTTGTTAGCAGGATGAAGACATTTAATGTAAGGTGAATTTAACTATCCAATTCAAAATTTTAGAAAAGTAATGAATTAACTAGCCAAACCTTGACACCACAATTTTTTCATTCCTGTCAGCGTTCCAACCAAACTCTCCATCCCAAATTCAGCACTTAGAGACAAAGTCCATACAAGTAAGAATTTATTAAAGAAGTCATATTGGCTAGTTAATTCATATTGGGAGAAAACCCAAATCTGAATACCTGCGTTTTCCCCTGTTACACTAAAACTCACCTCCAATCCCCTTACGGATGACCCTTTAGTCACACTCTCCAATCCACTTCCATTCTGAACTCCCACCAAGTCCAGTCACTCCCCTCCAAACTCCAGCGACTCGACCTTGAGCTCTGTTGAAAGAATCTTGTTGTGGCTATCCTCCCTTCGTACTACTCTCTCGTTCCCACAGTTACCTATCCTCCCTTGTGGCATCCCCAAATCTGAATCAAGATGGATCCGGGGCTGACAACTCTATGTACAAAAACATTGGGAATTACTAAAGCAAATTTGATAGAAAGGCAAAGGCAAATCTAAAACACTCCCTTCCTCGGATAGTAATGGATTCCACTAGTATTCCTTCTCACCTATAATCAGGAGTCACCTTTTCCAACTTTTAAATATCATCATAAAACTTGCAGCTCACTTTATCAGATACACGACTAACACAAATCTCTGACAGTTTTTACCCTAAAGAACAATTGATATTTGTTCATTTAGCAATAGCACTTAGACTTATATACTGCTTCATAGTGCTTTACAGTCCTCTCTAAGTGGTTTACAGAGTCAGCATATTGCCCCCAACAATCTGGGTCCTTATTTTACTGACCTTAGAAGGATGGAAGCTGAGTTAAGCTTGAGTTGATCAAAATCGAACTTCTGGCAGTCAGCAGAGTTAGCCTGCAATACTGCATTCTAACTTCTGTGCCACCACAGCTCTTTACAATTGCCCTGAATACAAAGTAAATGAGAGCAGAAAATAAGAGCAAAAGGAATAGTAAAACATTTACCTCCAAGAATGTGGTTCAAAACCAGCACACTTTTCTCTGCATTTCAAACAAGGCACACCTCTTCCTGATGGTTGATGGGTAATTGAGACCTAAAGAGAAGAATATTTTTTAAATCTATTTTTATTCACTTATACCAAGCTTAATTGGTACACATTACAACTAGTATACACAATATTAAAAAATTAACGAGAAAAAGCAGCTGTAACTGATCCAGCGAAGAGCAAGTTTAACCCTACATAGTTAATCAGAGGTATACAAACTGTTGCTACTGGGCCATACATGACCCTTAGTCTTATTTCAAAATTCTCTGCAAATGATGGATTCAAGTCTCTTGTAAAGACTATATTCTCCTTCCGTGAAACCTGCTGGGTACATCTGGACAACAAATTTTGCTGCTTTGGCTGCTTAATGTCAACTTGAATACCACTTTATCTTTGCAGTTTTCGATTCCTTAACCTTAATGGTCAAGTCTATACTTAAGCATAATGTGCGAACCCAAGGATATCATTGTTGGTGAACATGAACCATGATCTGACAACATGATTTATTTAAAATGCCATTTACTGTTAAGTTAGAAATGGATATTGTTGTGGATCTGCATACTCTGCTTATCCACAAAACCATCAATTGTGGTTAAAAAGAGACAAGTTCATGTAGGTTTACTGTTAATCATTTCCATCATCACCTTTTCCAAATAGAACTTGCACTGTAAGATACTCAGTAAGCTTGTTCAAGGAAACTTTCCAATTCTTCAGGAAGAAAATGCCTTTCTTAATGGGCCATATACATACTGAGCACACAGAAGGATTTATTAAAATGTAGCAAAAATGAAACAGTTGCTCTGGGTAAAGAGTAGAAATTTTTAGGGTTGCTGGGTTTCTACTATCTTGTATCTGAAACCCCAAATCAACAAGTTCAAGGTACAAGAGTCATCCTATACCTTTATAGTTAAAGTACAGAATGGTTTCGAAAAAAGTTCAGGCTAAGGGATGTTGTACTAGTATCTGAATGAATTCCCTCCTATCGTTTACTCGTGTATATGCCAAAAAGATATATATCATTTTATGAAATATAATTTGAATGGAATTGTTCTGTAGCTGTTGTTTTTTAAACTACTAATCAGAATTTCTTGCAATTCATGGAAAATATCCAGGGATCTACCCAAGAATTTAAATCTACCTAATGTTCACTCCCTCCCTTGATTATTCCCATAAGTTGTATCTGGAAATAGCAAAAACATGGGATATGCTCTAGCTTACAGTAGTATCCCATACATTTTATAAAATTGCATCTGAAAAAAAGCAGACAGCTCAAAAACCTAAATGTTAACAGTCCTATCAATGATTATGGAATGTTTTCATTTTTAATGTTTGAAACGCATGAATGAAAATCCCAAAACCACGCCATGATTTATATTAGTTTAAGTTATAAAAGTAGCAGTATCTAGCCTTAGAAACGACACATAACAGATCCACAATATAACAAGTGCAACATTAGAAACTTGATAAATGTCAAGTGTCTACATCCATACCCTGATTCCCAATTGTTTAAGATGTCCTAAAAGTTAGTTTTATAATACTGTTCTGGTTTTTCTTGATGGGACGATAGGTGATAAAGAAACCTATAAAAGCAATTTGAGTTGAAATTAATTTTAACGTGTTGAAGAACAGAGGCTGCTTTGAGTTTATTTGGAGCAAGTGTTTTGACTATTGTCTCTAAATTGGAAGGCATTCTTGCCTTTGATCATTTTCTGCAGATTAAATGTGACAGTGGAGTCAAAGAAAGGGAAAATGTACTGGAAGAGCCAAAAGTTAAGCTGTACCAAAAGGAAACATTATAGAGAAAAGGATAGCATGGAATGATCCCATAATCATCAGCCTTGTCATCACTTTATTCCCTAGCCCAAGGAATTTTTCTAGAGGCCAAAAATCTAAATATCAAATCTTCAGATCTGGCAAGTAACTCTGCTTGTTCAAGATCCTAACCAGAAAGGTGCCAGTTTGATGCTTTTTATTTTCTTTCCTTTACCTATTTTTTTTAAAGAAAACCAGCAAAATAAGTATTATGCATTTATTCTGTAGAGATTGCCAATATACATACCAGTCAGCATACACACCCAATAGTCTACCCCCATTTAGGTATTACTAGCTCATTGTGGTGGAGACTCAACAAATGCCCACGGTCCCAAGGGAGATTGTTTTCTGCATGGGTTTTGAATCTTAAGCATGTATGGTTCTAAATAGCTTGCCATAAGAGCACACTCTTCAGACCTTTCACTTGGTGCTCAGAAGATTCAGCTCAGGCTTTATAGTTAAATGGTTTTGCATGTAGAGCTAAGCCAAGGCTTAACAGTTTGTCAAATAAGTCACAAGTAGCCTGGTCCATCCATTGTGGCTTAGCATAACACGGTTTATGTGCTTTTGACGTAGCACAAAAAGAGCAAATGAAACCATCTAGCTGCAGACGCAAACTGGCATTATTCAAGACAATGCCTGACAATCTGTAGAACAATTCAACTATCTTGGTAGAAGCATCATGGATACAGATAGGGGAACAGAAGAAGATGTGAAATGCTGAACAGGCAAAGCAACTCCTGTCTTCCAACACATGCGCTCAGTATGGACCACCATAAACACAACAACCAAGATCAGATTATTTAATGCCATTGGCATGCTGACTGACATCTATGCCAGTGAGATAGCAATAAGTATTCATAAGATCAATGGTTTCCAACAACGTTGCCTTCGTGTCTCATATCAGGCCCATGTCACAAATGAGGAAATTCTACGAAGACATAATTCCCGAAGACTGTCTGAGATAGTGACAGAACAAAGAGTGCACCTTGCTGGACATGTGCTCCTCATGAGTGAGAGACGTCCAGAAAAGATTGTCATAAATTTGATGCCACCGAATGGTCATAGAAAAAGTGGAAGGACAAAGAAAACCTGGTGCCAAACATTTCAGGAAAACCTAAAAAACATTAATGTTAAATGGAAGGATGCAGACTGTAGCTGCGGACTGAGAACTTTGGATATGCTTGTAGCTCAATGTGCTTAGCACAGGATGTAATAAAAAAATCTAGTTTGATGACATTTGGATAGAAGAACAGATGGAATTCTCATTACTGTATGAACTTTAGCTGAATGCTCTGTTATTTTTAATTTCCCACCATTACACAAAAATGAAGTGTCACTGGAATGTTAATATACACAAAGTTCAGTGTAAGTGTCAGTCTAGTAATCATCTTGTTTCTTTCTAAGGATTTGGTCAGCAAATTCCTCATTTCAAACTAGACATTTCCTGATCATGAGAGCTTATTAAGTTGTGGAGGAGCCTCATGGAGTCATGGGTGCACCACCATTGGAGGTTTTCACAGAAAGTGAGGACAACTATTTGTGTGGCATAGGATGAAAATTCCTGACTTGGACAGGGAGTTGGACTAGACGACTTCTAAGGTCCCTTCTGTCCTTATGATTTTATGTTCTTCTGCTTACAATGAAGACTCTCAAACATTTGTAATATAACTGATAAAGATTGGGTAAACTAAAGATCAAACCTATTATGCTTTCGGATTATGGTTCTTTCTTCATTATGGTTCATTCTACTGATATATTCTTTTTAATATTGTAGCTATACATGGACCTTCTGAAACATTTGTACAATGTAGGTAAAGTAGACATTACTACTTTTCAGAAAATATTCCTTTGCTATATCTTTTGACAGCAAAGACATCACCCTGCCGACAAAGGTCTATATAGTCAAAGCTATGGTTTTCCCAGTAGTAATGTATAGCTGTGAAAGTTGAACCATAAGGAAGACTGAACACCAAAGAATTCATGCTTTAGAATTGTGGTTTTGGAGAAGACTCTGGACAGATATTGAAGCTGGAGCTGAAATACTTTGGCCATCAAATGAGAAGAAAGGACTCGTTATAAAAGACCCTGATATTTGCAAAGATTGAAGGCAAAAGGAAAATGAGATGGTTTGATAGTGTCATCAACACAGAGGTTTGGGCAAGCTCTGGGAGATAATGGAAGACAGAGGGCCTGGCATGCTGTGGTCGTGAAGAATCAGACATGTCTTGACAACTGAACAACAACAAAATATCTTTCGACATAGTGTAGGACTCAGTTTAGGAGACAAAAACATGTTCTTCCTTAGTATCTTGAATATGAATTTCAGAAAATATTTTTTCACAGATGATAAATATTATCTTAATTGAATGCTTGTGCACCAAATACAGCAGAGAGGATGGTTTAAAGAGTTGGCAAAGATTGCAAAACCTGGATTTAAAACCAACCCCTGCTGTCAAAGTTATCTGCCAAATATTCTCTTTGCAAACAAGGCCTTGTCTACATTTAGAGTGTTTTATAAAAACCTGCTGTGTAGAAGTACAGATCTCTAAATTGTGTTCTGAAGTCTCATAATTGTTGTTGGCAAACTTTAAGGAAATGAGGGAGTAACTGAAAAGATAAATTTGACCCAGGGAAAACACAATTCAGAAGACAAATAAAGAAGAAATTGACATTCTTATGCTTTGGATTTTGCCAGTTCTGCCAACGTAAAAGTACTCATTGAAGTCTAACTGAATGAAATATCAAGTTTAGTTTTACACGCAAACTAAAAATGAAAAATCCTGCAGAACTGTATAATCCCCTTAGATAAATTTAGATGTCTGGTATCTGGAAGATGAGAGGAAGACAAACAAACTGGAACATGTATTTTCCTTATTTTACAAATTAGTATTTCATGTGCTATTTCTGACACTATAGTAGTGACCAGAAACAGAAATATAGGCCAACCCTAGCTAAAACTACAGGTTATGTTGAATGTTCACATTATAACCTAGAAAAGAACTTAAAGGAATAAAACTTAAAGGCAATAGCTCGGTGGTACACCTCAATGGTATGCAAAGAACATGAAACCTGAACATTCAGATATAGGTTAAGAACCTCGGTCAGAATTTGGAACCCCTAGAGGTGAAATCAATGACAATACTTAGCTAGAGGAACATTGGTGTGACAAAGATGGTTGGTAGTCTCATAAAAGTGAACCATTAAATTTTTTGGAATTTCACTGGTTTGTTAAGAGCAAACCTGAGCCACATTGCTGGTATGCCAATCAGTTGTTCAGCTAACCATGGTAGCAGCATAGCCTGTTAGGAGAAATGGAGTCAGCAGTGATAGTGAGATGTGGGGGCATTGGAACATGGGGTTTGGTTTTGGTGGTGTGTTGATAAATTATTATTAAACATTTACCAGCACACCACTGGTGTAGAGAGACTACCACTATAGGAAGCTGTATTGCTAGAATACAGCTTCCCCCTTAGCAAATAGATACTCTTTTCAGTCACTGTTGCTTTTAATCATACCATTTTTACTGGCTTTCTAATCTGTCTGGAACTTAAAAGTGCAATCGGCACCCAGACAAAATGCTTTTGACAGAAGTGTTCATTTATCTGTAGCTCAGAAGTACAAAAAAAAAAAAAAGATTTTGGTTGGGAATAAGATGATGAGTAAGTCGGGACATTATAAAAATGTCAAATTAGATATGATGCAAAGCAAATGGAAAAGGAAAAACAATATTCCTTCTTCATTATATTTGAACCCAGAGTCACCCAATGAAACTGAATGGTGGGAGAATCAGAACAAAAAGGGAATGCATTTTCGCACAACATATGTGGAATGTGTTGCTAGTGGTTCCAACTTGGCTGGCTTTTAAAAATGTACCAGACAAAGTCCTGGAGGAGGGAAATTAATGAAGGATGAGGCTATCAGGGGCTATTAGCCAACACGGCTGTATATTTCTGGGTTGGAACACAAGCAAGAAACTATTGTAGTACTTATGTAGATGAACACAGTTCATTGTAAATGTATCTCATTGGCCACTGGCAGTTGTTTCTTATTTTTAATTTATTTCATTGTACATCAGAAGTGCAATATAGAAGAAACATCCTCAATCTACTTTCCAATTGTTTGAGGATTGCAACTTCCAGAATTTTATGCCACTCTGGCCAGGAATTCTTGGAACTGTCATTTCAATATATCTGGATAACATCAGACATATAAGACTGCACAAGTCAATTTAAAGTTCATTTGCAAATAATAATTAAAAAAAACAAGAGAAGGGAGGAAAAGCTGATTTAAACATTGCTTTCGAAAGAATCGTAGAAAGAATAAGATCACATTTCTTGTATGTGGGGGGTTTTTTTGTAAGTATTTTGATTCTAGACTATGAACAAATATGTTGGTTTGTGCTGCTAAATTGACATGCAGCTGTTAGGACTTCAATTCCTTAGAACTTAATTGCTACCATAAGAAATTGGACTCATAATGTCAAACGCAATGTAATAGTAGAGGTTTTTGCAGCATAAAGGATTTTTTTTCAGGTTTTTCAAAGAATTAGATGGGTCTGAATTCTATCATCTCCCAACTGCTGAACACATTAGCAGAAACCAACAAAGACCCCCCACAAACAAAGTTACTCCTCCCCCGTGGTAGTTTGAATGAATCAATACACTATTCCTAACATGAAGCAGTTGATGTGAAACAGATTCAGAACATGTTGTTATTATAATCATGATTTTCTAGAATCTCTAAATCCAGTTGGGAGTTTCTTTTGATGAACGGCTTGCCATATTCAATCACTAATCCTCTTGACTGAAAGGATTCCCATGGCAGGTATCTGAGGCAGATGAATTTGTTCCAATGTTCACCATTACGCAGAGCAAGTCCATCAAAATCCTGCTGACAGACTAAGGCAACTCAGGCATAAAATACAAGGGCAATAAAAGGAAAGGGCAATCATTCATACAGGTTTGTGTGCTGTAGCTTCTCATAGCACAAAGAAAGCCTCGGAAACATGTCCCTCCCCCCTTTGGACCATGGACATTTGTTTCAAGAGAATACTGAATAAAATTCCATTTTATTTTTATGTGTAGCACTGTTTGAAACTTGAATATACCTACAGTCTCTTTCTCTAGCTACACCAAAAGTAATAATAGATGCAATGCCCAACCAAGATGCTGTTGATTCCACATTTTGGGTTCTGCCTATTGAACCTTAAATGGACTAAATTAAAGAAAGATAAATTAAAGATTGGGGGGGAGGAGAGGGCGATGGCTCAGAGATGCTGAGCTTGATAACCCACGTTCGAGACCTGAGACCCACGCAACAGGGTGAGCTCCTGTTCCTTGCCCCAGCTCCTGCCCACATAGCAATTTGAAGCATGCAAATAAAAGTAGATTAATAGGTACCACTTCAGTACCTACAGCATTCTAGGTGCCTTTGGTATATAGCTATGCTGGCCACGTGACCATGGAAGTGTCTTCAGACAATGTGGCTCCCTCGACAAATGGAGAAATGGAGATGAACACCGTGCCCTAAAGTGAGACACAACTGGACAGGAATACCTTTAAATGTGCTTCTTCAAAAAGGCAACTGGACTTGTTTTTCCTTGAAGACATTTTGCTTCCATCCATCCATCTTCCACCGCTCAGTCGGAACTGAAGAAGCTTCTTAGCTACGAAGTAAAACATCTTCAAGGAAAAACAAAGTCCAGTTGCCTTTTGAAAAAGCACCTTTGGGACAACCATGACCCAGATGGCTGAGAATCTCCATAAACTCTACTTTTAAAGACGGATCTTCCATCCAACATAAGTACCAGTACTTCTGCTCATGTTGTATTTATTGACATATTAATACAAGGATTAAAACATAGTTTGATGGTGGTGAAGGTACTATCCTAGAAACCAGGAGACTCTGAGTTCTAGTCCTGCCTCAGACCTGAAAGTTGACTGAGTGACTATTGGCCCAACTCACCTCACAGGGTTGTGATGGGGAAAATGAGAAAGCCTGAGGTATACTCATTGTCTTGAGTTACTTATAAAGCAATAAAGGCAGCATAAAAAAACTAGTAAATAAATACAATTAAATAAAAACAAATAGTTTATCCCCTTACTGTTGTGCTCTTTATAGCAACTTGCTACATGTAAATAAAGAGGTTTCTTGATTAACAAAGCTCCAATAGATTACAGTTGGCTTTTTTATAGACTAAACTGTGTTATCCAGCCTATTTCAGTAGATCAGTTATACCCAAAAAAAAATATCAGTGATGAGCTGGCAGGATTAGGAAGCTCACAAAATCAAATCCTTTAAGCAAAAGAAAAGTTACTAGACTTTCAATGACTCCACGGCAAGTTAGGACATTCCTGAAACAGCTACGTCTGTTGTCCTATGCTAGAACAGGAGATCTTTGTCTACAGTCTATCCTTGCTTGAACTTCTCCTTCTATTAATGAATACAGGGCACAGTGTTCTAAAGTTTACTTTGATTCCAAGGTGAAAAATATGGCAGACCAAGTCTGGATAAAAAGCCAACAACTTGCTCAAAGCTTCACTCATTGGGAGGAACAAAACTAGAGCAAATATTGGAGGTGCAAACAGTTTTAACATACAATAATTTCATTCACTCCTAGAGCTTCATTCTGGCAAAGACTGTAGAGAATATTGTGAATAGGGCTGAAAACGCTGTGGGAATACTGGAAGGAAAAAAACCCTCTTAGTATAACCCCCCCCCCCCCTTTTCAACCAAGGAGAAAGACGGGTAGTTTTCACAGAAGAAAGATTTGCAAACAGAATTTTAAAATGTCATTCTAAAATTTCCCATCCCATTGATAGCAATACACAGGAAATGGTACTGATGACAGAGGGTAAGGGAGGAAGACAATCCTCAGACAAATGTTTGGAATTAGTGTATGCTAAAAGATAGTCTCAAAGGTGCTTTTTCAGGAGGCAACTGGACTTTTTCTTTAAAAACATTTCGTTTCCCACCCAAGAAGCGTCTTTAGCTCTGACCGGATGGTGGGAAATGGAAGGATTTAATCCGCCATTCGGTTAGAGCTGGAGAAGCTTCTTGAATGAGAAGCGGAACTTCAAAGAAAAACAAGAAAGTCCGGCTGCCTCCTGAAAAAGCACCTTTGAGACAACCACGACCTGGATGATTGAGAATCTCCATAAACATAGCACAGCGAAAATGCGCTGGTAATCTATAAAGGTATCATTTTATAGACATACTGATTATTGATACTTCTTCTCCAATCTTTGAGACAATAGATCCCACACTGAGGAGTTTTAACAACTGAAAGTTCTACCCTGATATCTCTACCTCACTATGCTTTGAAATAGTACATTTATCAATCTCATTGTGCTGAATGATTATTTGACACTTCTTCCAAGTTATTTCACAAAATGATTTATGCATACTAACTCTGCACATGTTTACTAAGTAGTTGCCTTATTCTGAATATCAAATACCTAGTTTGCTCTGCATAAAGTTTACAGGTATGATATATTAAGTTCTTTCACTCTCCGTGGTAGGAGAGAATTAAGAGAATATTTCAAGTAATGAACCTACTTTTGTCCACAATAATCTGTATTCCGTAAATATTGTTAATGCTAGGAACAATTTTTTTAATTATTAAAATTAACTTAACTTAATTAACTTTTAAAAATTAAATTACATTTAATTCCTAGAGCTCCAACAACCAGCTGAATAAATTTTGGTAATGACGGTTCTTCTTGCAGTCCTTTGAAAATCTACCATTCATTATCTCAAGCTACTAAAACTTCCCCCAGTCTTTGCTAACCCTACCCAAGGAAAAAACTGATTTGATTCAATTACTTATTTTAAACTAAATCTTTTTGTTTTGTTTAATACTCTCCATTCTGTTAATAACAGTTAAAAGTCCCACTACCAGAAACATTTTAATTTTGATACCAGAAGCATTTTATTTTTGATAAAGTCAAATTCTTGCTACCAACGCTAATCAAATATATTATAAAATTCAACAGATTTGGTAAATTGAAATCTGTTAAATATACTTAAGCAAATTCAAATCTTCTGACCTCTGGATATTAAAAGAAAATTTAACAAAAATTATGAAATCACATTTTAGATCTACAATATGTGATATAAAACAGGCCAACACAAGTGAAATGAACCAACTTCTGGCATGTTATATTTGGTATGTTAGAACAATATTTACTCTGTACAATCCTCAATATTTTTTTATGTATTGCTGATAAGGCAGTTCATTCCCAAGAATTAAAATATAGCACTTTCTTTTTCTCTGTGTATACCCGCACAAGTCCACAATCATAGCAAATTGTGCCACAGCCTATTTTTGCTGTTTTTAGAACTGTACATTGTACACAAAAGCAGTTTAAAACTGAGAACACAATGGATAAACTCCAGTAAATTTTAAACATTTACATGAGGACCATAAATTTTCAGTATTAGTTCCTATAATTTTGTGGAGCATATATGAATGCTTAGAATCACTTCTAGTCCAGATTAATTTTTAGCCTATTAAAGAATCTCCAGATAAATATTTATGTACTGACTACACTAATCTTCCTCATCATGAACTGTAAATGAAATTCACAGCTGATTTCATAATGACAAATAAATGTAATGAGCTGATATAATAGCTATATTGCAGCGAACACTACAGGATACAAAAACAGATACTCCAACTGGAACAATTTTGTATAGAAACACAAAATATGGTTTACAGGTAGTCCTCCACAATTGAGCCCAAAATTTATGTTGTTAACTGAGAAATTTGTTAAGTGAGTTTTGCCCCATGTTATGGTTTTTCTCGCCACATTTGTTAAGTGAATCACTGCAGTTCTTAAATTTGTAACAGTTAACTGAATCTGGCTTCCCCAGTGAGTTTGCTTGGCAGAAAGTCGCAAAAGCGGATCACATGACCCTAGGACCCTGCAACCGTCATAAATGCGAACCACATGTCAAGCATTCAAATGTCAATCACGTGACCATGGGGATGCTGCAATGGTCATAAGTGTGACAAATTGTCGTAAGTCACTTTTTTCAGTGCAGTTGTAATTCACTAAATGAATTGTTGTAAATCAAGGACTACCTGTACTGCCATGAATATTGTTTAGGAGCATTTGATTGGCTAACAGTACTAGGAAGCAAAGCAAGTTACAGTTCGGTCACCCTAGTAATTCTGGCCACTCGTACTCACTGCTACCAAAAGAAAACCAAAGCTCAGATAGCTGCCAAATGTCCTCCAGTGTGACAAAGTCATAACGGCACAAGAGTCTCTGCAAATACTGTACTCTTCTAAGTGCAAATACTTGGCAGGATGCCCTTTCCAACTACAATGTGTGAATTCATGATAAGGGAGAAAAGCAGCTTTTAAAAATAGAGCTGAAGAATTTTCCAGTAACTGGATTTATATGGATATTTTGAAAAAGGATCCCAGGCACTAAACAGAAAACAGAAAGTTAATACAAGATAGGTTTCAACTTGCTGGTAGCAATTCATTTCTCAAGTTATATGTGTTTTTTGAAAAACTCACCAGTTTTTCTGTGAACACTTCTATGCATGCTGCATTCGGTTTTGCTTTTCTTAATACACTTCAGTGATGCGGGCATTGTTACTTTTAGGAATTCTAATTGGACGGAGTGAATTCTTTCTTTTTCTTGGTTGATAGCTGTAATTGAATTAGCTAGTATTAGGAAATTCTATGCTAATAACTTCTTTTGTTGCTGTATGTAGTATTTCAGGCCAGGGGACACATTTGAAATTTTGAAAACATGTTCTAACTTGTGATACAAGATAGTACAAGAGTCAGATTGCTCACAACACCTCTTCTAGCTTCCCAAGGTGATTTTATCTTCCACTTTTCCACCTTGAAGGTATATTGAAAGTATATTGTCTGTAATGATTATTTAACAATGCCTAACTTACTAAGGGTAAAGTATAACTAACAAATGCTATAAAATGATTGTTTTTAAAAGTCTGGCTGTGAAGGCTTTTTCCCCAAGTACAACTTATGTACCAGACATTTAGAGCAGGATATTATTTGAAGTTTTTTTGCCTTGAATTTTGAATAACCCACCTGCATATAATGAAAAATTCATCTATTGAATGCAACTTTTAATAAGAAGCTTTGTTTTATTGTTAACTATTAGTTCAATATAGCATTTGCCAACATGGTTTCCAGATGTATTAGATCTATAACTTCCAGAACTTCAAGTGAGTATGTTGCCGGGGAATTCTAAGAGTTGAATTTCAGAACAGCTGGAAAGCATCAGGCCATTTTTAGTACAACGGTCCATGAAGGAGCCTATGCACCCTATCTGAAACTTCAGTTTTCTATTCCTTAGAAACTAGTATTTGGGATGATTATCCATCCCTCAATAAAAGCATAGCTAGTATTATCATCTCAAGTGATAAGCAAGTCCAAACACATAATAGTTGCCCTTTAACCTAGGGTTAAAAACTTAGTCCAACGCCTTTTTTGAAAAGGCGGAAAGAAAAGCTCTATTTATGCGTTTTCCAGCAACATTTATTGTTACAAATGCCAATTTCTCCACTTAGTTTTCATCTGGCAACTGAAAGGAAGGCAGTACATCTTACTGGCAAGAAACCAATTTGTCCCAGGTTTGTGAAAGTCTGTAGAGATTTTCAGTCATACAGGTCATGGTTGTCCCAAAGGTACTTTTTCAGGAGACAAGGGGACTTTGTTTTTTCCTTTTGAAGATATTTCTTGGATGAGAAGCAAAACGTCTTCAAAAGGAAAAAACAAGAATTCCAGTTGCCTCCTAAAAAGCACCTTTAGGACATCCAAGGTTTGTGGTCCTATAGTATAGAGCACGGATGTATTCTATTACTATATACTGGTTACAAATATGTATTTCAAAATTTATATATTTTTTAAAAAAATGGAAGTTAAAAAAAAGATGAGTCCCTGCAGATTTTACTCCGCTAGTCATTGCTGACTATACTATGCTATTTTAGTACTATTATACTATACTCTTTTGAAACTCTAGAGAGCGCAGCGAAGAGCAACAAAGATGATAAGGGGACTGGAGGCCAAAACATATAAAGAATGGTTGCTGGCATAGTTTAATGAAAAGAAGGACTAGGGGTGTTCCAATATCTCACAGGTTGCCACAAAGAAGAGGAAGTCAAGCTATTCTCCAAAGCACCTGAAAGCAGGAGAAGCAGCAACGGATGGAAACTAATCAAGGAGAAAAGCAACCTAGAACTAAGGAGAAATCAGCTTGCCTCCAGAAGTTGTGAATGCTCCAACACTGGAAGTTTTTAAGAAGAGATTAGATAACCATTTGTCTGAAATGGTATAGGGCTTCCTGTCTGAGTAGGAGGTTGGACTAGAAGACCTCCGAGGTCCCTTCCAAATCTGTTATTCTGACTACTGTATTACAGGGCTGGTTCCTCCTGACTTACGGTTAGAAATACAGAAATGTCTTGTTTTTCAGAATTCACTAGCCCTCTGCATTTAAGTTTTCACCCACACCGCTATAAAACACAAGAAGATAAGCAAGCTGCTTTATTGAAGTTGCTATTACATGATGCTCCTGAGAGGGCATATCTAGCAGCAAGATATTAAATCGGACTTTGTTACTTCATGTATCAACTCAGAGTGGCATTATGTTTACTGGGAAGTCATATATCTTTCTCCCTCTTCTTGAATATGTTAAGGGCTATGTATTGGGCTTATTTCATTAAAATCCTATTATGGAATTAAAAGCTGTTGTGCTGTTACAAGAAGTGTATCTCTGCTAGTTTAAAGGCCCTGTGTTTTAATTGAATCACTGGCACCTGTGTGTATATATAATGTGCAATAAATCAAATATAATTTGCTACAAGAGGTGGCTATTAATCTCCTCTAGGTTATTTATTACCTGAGCTTCATTAGTAGTAGAAGACCTTCCAGATAGGAGAGCAAAGCCATATGAAGCAACTTTGGCAACTGTGCGTCACTACAAAAGTATACCACTTTAAAAAGTACACACCAAAAGTGGAGTCTTGAGGTGCTACTAAAGCGTGCTCAGTGAGCTGTCTTCAAAGAAAATCTCTGGGCAGCACCTCTCAATTACACTAATACAATTAAATAGGCTAAAACAATTGTCCACTTCCCCCATCCCCAAATTATTGGAAAGCTGATAGGCCAAGTTCGAGACACAAACACCGCGCAAGGGGATGAGTTCCCGGTCCCATCTCAGCTCCCGCCCATCTGTTCAAAAGCATACAAATGCAAGTAGATTAATAGGTACCACTTTGGTAGGAAAGTAACAGCATTCTGTGTACTTTCGGTGTATAGACATGCTGGCCACAGAAAATGTCTTCAGATAACACTGGCTCCCTTGCCCAATAAATGGAGATGAGTACCACACCCTGAAGTAAGACACAACTAGACAGGGAAACCTTTACTTTTTCCTAAATTATTATAGGTAGATCTGGACTTAGAACCACAATTGAACCTCAACTTTATGTTGATAAACAAGGCAGCTGTTAAGTGAGTTTTGTCCCATTTTATGAAGTTTTTGCCACGGGTGTTAACTGAATCACTGCAGTTGAGTAAATTATGCAGTCATTAAGTAAATATGACTTCCCCCATTGACTTTGCTTGCCAGAAGCCAGCTGGGAAGGTTACAAATGACTATCTCATGACCCTGTCATAAATAAATACATGAAGTTGCCAAGAGCCCAAATATTGATCACATGACCAAGGGGATACTGCAATAGTCGTATGTATGAAATATGGCTGCATATCACTTTTTTCAGTGCCGTTGGTCACTAAATGAATGGTTGTAAGTCAAGGACTACCAGTTCTACCATCAAAATTCAATTCTCCATTTTTGCCAGGATTCTGGCAAATTCAATTCTCCATCTTCACAGGAGAGACTGTGAAGTTCTATGATGATTCTCATAGCCAAGGTCTGTTGCCTTTTGGGTTAGAATATTGTGTGAATCCACCTCTTTGATTTATAAAACTCTGTTTATTGCTGAATGTGTTACATGACCTCACAACCAACTGTGATTTATTCAGCAAATCAGAGTAAAGCAAACCATGGCTTAGAAAAGTGTGTGAGGCCAGATATGGTATTTCAACATTTTGCTAAATTGTGCAGTCTCCATTCCTTTCCTGATCCTCTAGAAGCTTTCTTTGTTTGAAAGCTATCTTTTCAGAACAGATGAAAAACTGATCACCAATCTACTGCCAAACAGAAAGCTCCATTTTCAATTTCTTTCTATCATGTCACCTAATAATCACCAGATAACACAAAGCTCTTCAGACTGAAAACGGTTTTCATTTCCAAAATCTTGGTGGGAAAGGCAACAAGGAAATTTACAGAAAGACTGGGGAAGCTTGATTTAATCTTATTCAAACTAGGCTTTCAAAGGAGACATGATATCCCAATACATCATTAATAAAATACTGAAAATCAGTCAAGGTATAAAAAGGGGAAAGTTAGAAACCAAAGATCTATCTACTTGTTCAAGCAGTTTCTTTTACTATGTTCATATTTTTCTATTTTTTTTTCTTTTCTAATACTTACAAACAAATAGAACATATAGAATAGAACAAATAGAACAATACTAACAAACAAATAGAGTTGAAGGTCTCAAATAGTGATCAGATGACACCCCGGGACACTGCAGTTGTCAAAAATACATACCGATTGCCAAGCACCCAAATTTTTTTCATGTGACCATGGGGATGCTATAGTGATCATAAAGTTTGAGGACTTATTATCAGTCAATTTTTTCAGTGCTTTCATAACTTGAAACTGTTACTGAACGAATGGTTGTTAAGTCAAGGACTACCTGTAAATATACATATATATTCTGGAAGCCCTGATCAAGAAAGATGGGTGCATTCAAGTAACATTATTTTGCCCTCTGTTTCTCACAGAATCCCATCAAAGTCTGATACAGCCCTTAGATTCTACAGAATGCAATATAAATAAGAAAAAAAATATTTGTGTAATAAAGAATGTACTTGATCAATAACCTTTGTCCCGATACCATTTTAAACATACAAGCTGTGCTGTAGGATAAAAGGTCTATCTAGCAAACTCTCATCGTCCTTTGGTTTAACAGCATGAATAGATGCTCTTCAAAAAAATGATATTCAGAGGCCTCAGTCCTTTGTTTCTGAGTATCAAAGAGCCATTGAGTCAGACAGACGGAACAAATTCATGAAGGAGGTATCAATCGTCATGTAGAAAGACCGATGTTAGCAGACTGGCACGGCACCTGCCTTACTCAAACTCTCTGAACATCTACAGGTAAGGCAATACTGTCCAAATAAAATACACAGTCCTGGAAATGTCATACAGACAAGCCTATTTTTTTTTTGTAAGTCCATCAACGCATTCATAATAAGTCCTCAATCTCACGTGCTTCACAAACGCAAAGCAAACAGGCACGTTCATTTAGGAGCGTTAGACCTCTGTGCAATTTCCAAGAAATACAAGCCTTGAAGAAGAACACGTACACTGAGCAAAAGTGAGCTGTTATACAAGCTTGTGTGGGTGCCAGCACTGTGTTTTTTTCTTCCCCTTCCACATGGACTAAGCTGCCTGTAAATAATGCCCTGCACCTGGACCAACAGGAGGGTCAACACGGAAAATGCACCAGGTGCAACGGTGCTTTTAAGGATCAGGTGTGCAAAATAAGCAGAGTATCAATAGCAGGACAATCCCTTGTGTTTCCAGCTCAGTGTTGCATCAAGTCATAAACCTTTCAGGGCAAAGGTATCCTTAAGCCCCGCCTTAAACCACAGTCACCACTGTACATTAGACAGCCTGTTTATTTTCCTTTTTAACAAGTCAATACAAAACAATGTTATTCCTCTGGTCCAGTTATCACTTCTTAAATTTTCATGAAGTGTCAGTGAGCTAAACAACTGAAAATAGAGGAGCAGGTTATGGGTGCAAATAAAGAGGGGGAGGAGACAGACATGGTGACCGGGCACACACCTCACACATACAGGTAGTCCTTGACTTACATCCACAATTGAGCCCAAAATTTATGCTGCTAAGTGAGACATTTGTTAAATGAATTTTGCACCATTTACGACCTTTCTTGCCACAGTTGTTAAGTTATTCACACGGTTAAGTGAATCTGGCTTCCCCATTGACTTTGCTTGTCAGAAGGTCACAAAAGGGGATCACGTGACCCTGGGACTCTGCAACCGTCATAAATATGAGCCAGTTGTTAAGGGTCTGGATTTGGAGCAGGAGACCATGAGGATACTGCAATGGTCGTAAGTGTGAAAAATGGTCATAAGTCACTTTTTTCAGTGCTGTTGTAGCTACATCGAAGACTACCTGTACTTAATTTATACAGGTTTATTTTATTTTATTTTTATTTTATTTTTACATTTATATACCGCCCCATTCCGAAGACTCGGGGCGGTTTACAGCTTGGTCCTCCAGTTAGCCAGGTGCCAGCCATAAAAGGGCTTCACAAGTTAACATCGGCTCCTTGAATTGTACCCAGAAACCAATGTAAGATTTGTTATGTGCTCCCAATGACAGATGCCAAAAAAACATGTTAATGCACAGTTTTAGTCAGCTGTACCATGATCCATGCAATAGTGGAAAATAGTTGAGTTAAAAAACAAAAAACAAAAAAAAACTTCTGGCAAAGTAATGCCTCTATTAGAACAAGGCACAATCTTTAGCTTTTGAGTTATTCAACTCTTTCTCAGGCTGGCATGAAATAGGCAGGAGGGGAGCATAGCATGGTATTGAAGCCCCACATTCGCAGTTTATAATGGAAATGCAGGGACAACTGTGTACATGTAGGCTTATGCTGCAATCTTATGTTACCTTGGAATAAAGCTCATGGAATTCAAAGGGATTATTTTAAATAAACTTAAAGAACCCTTGGATGCTGAAAAGATTTCAGAGTATATCAAGGGCTTCTGGAACAATAAATCTTCTCTTTACCTTTTCAAAATACAAAATCTACACACTCTGCCTCCAGTGCTGAACTGAATGCCTTTAGTTTAAACAGAGTATCTCTATTGGAAATTTTTCTCTCTCTTCCACTTCCCCCTCACCCCCACCTTGCAGTAGCAAAAAGGCTATTTTACTGGAAATTATTTCTGATCCATTCCAAATATCTGAATCTTTGCATGCATTTTATGAGATGAAACCCATCTACAACTTTGTGGTTTACAGCATCACCCACTTACTGCTTTGGGAAAATCACGGCTGTCAGAGCAACTGACTGCAGAAGGCAGGGCCAAGTTATGCTATCCTTTGTACGCGTCCCAATTTTTTCCATTCTGGAATTGTCTCCCTTCTGCTTTGTCAAGATATTTGAGGTGAGAACATGTGGAAATCAGGGTGCTGGTACTTGGAAGAACAGACTTGCTCAGGATATTGTATCTATGTTAAAACCTTTTCACCTTTGTGATAATCTTTGTGATAACCTGGGAGTGAGGGAGTGGAGTGGGGAATGTATAACAGCTTGCCAGGTTTTGTTATGTGTGTCACTATTCCCATGATTTACAACAATTGCTAAATTACAGCCTGGACACACAGTAATCCAGCCCTAAGGTTTGCCCTTCTAGGCAGGATATGTCTCCTTTTCAGAGTTTTCTTTTCCCCCTCTTAAATGCTAGATCATGTGCAGTGATTGCAATTAGATGTTTGTTTAGGTGGACCCACTGAATCTGACAGCAATACTTTAAAGAGGGTGATCCTTTTCCTGGAATTTCAGACTTGTAAAAAATACTTTAAACCCTTAAGAGGTACAGGGTGTGCATTCATGCATTGCATATCCCAAATTACCTTTCCTCTTTTGAGTCTTGAACAATGCATAATCTTACAGGAAGTGTATACAGCAGTCTGGCACATGGATAAACCCACCCATACCAGGTGAGGTGACAATATTAAAAAAAACCTTTCTAGTTCCCAATTCAAAGTGTTTATTAATTAATCCAACAGAGAAGAATCTGATCAATTAAAATAAAACAACAGATATTTACAAAAGGGAATTGATTAAATATACCATAGTTTTCAATCAGTATGAATCAATTTTGGATTACCTTTACCCAGTGATATCCCAAGACTTCTGGCTTTTATATTTCTTGGAGGCAAAGCACTTTTATCCTACATGAAAATGTTTTTTTTATACCTTCCAAGAAGAGAAAGCAAAAATAATGCTTAATGTCTTGGATTATCTGATTTAGTGTCTTGCAGGTGTTTCATACCATGCCAAGCATAAGGCTGAGTCACAGAACATTTAGTCTGGAATGAGGATTTAGATAGATATTGATCTGGACATACCTGAGCATAGAATAGTTCAACAAGTGATCTGTCATATCCTTTGCCCCAGTTCAACCTGCAGAAATCCATCTTTATTCCCAATGTAATTCAGTCCAAATATTGTTTTTTTTTATTTTATTTTTAGGGGATTGTTGTTCTTTAGTATGTCATCTTTGAGTTGAGCTCACCTCTTCATGAGTTAGTTTTCTTGGCATAATATGAGGGTTGCTATATCTTCTGGATTATTATTTTTTTACTTCCAAGTCAGGCTTACAGCACTGGACTTCCAAGCTAGTCCATCTAAGTACTAGCCAAGATAGATCCTACTTAACTTTGCAGAACCATCTAAATGATACTTTATGCAGGTAAACAACTTGAACATTCAGCTGGATAAATGAAGTCCAGTTGCTTAGATGTTGAAAATAGATAAAAGTATTTCATTATTTGGATGTATTTTTCTCTCAGCCTTCCTGGATTTCTCTATACCTCACTACTTTATAAAACCATTCTTGTTTGGAGATAGGATGTTGTTACTATAGGATGTTGTGGAGTGGGTGGGCAGCTGAAGGGAGCAACGGGACATACTGTAGTTTGAAAAAAATATTATTTTTAGCTATAGCTAATTATGTGATACATCCCCTCCAAGGCATACACTCAATTTGGGTCAAGGTTTTGTGCAAAGGTAACATTCCAGTCAAATCAAAAGGTCAAAAACTCTTGCAGGAAACAATTCCCTGGAAAGTATACTTTTATGTCAAACTCTGGCAAACATATCTAGGGTTGAAGAAAAATGGGGTGCCCTTGAGAATTCTTCTAAAGGCACCCTATGTGTACAGCAAATCTAATTGCTAGAGGAATAAAAAAATGATATTTAAAAGGAAGCAAGTGTGATTTTTTTCCATACTACGATTGTGAATACATCAACTCTTCCCATTTACACTGCTGTTTACTGGGTCTTGGTATAACAGTGGCATAGGGCATTTGTATAAGAAAAATAATGTTATCAGAACCATCATTTTTTCCTAGGCTATTCCCTTGGTTAAACTGAGTATTAAACTTCTCAATGACTCCTCTGCTCTTTCCAGGTACATTTAAACAACAACAAAAGTTAGATTAGTTTTTCCTCTGAAAAAGTTTCCACATTCCAGAGCAGATTGAAAGCCTAGCAGATGTCTAGCTAAAGATTTATAATATAGGCATCAATATTAGCTATAAATTAAAAAAAAATTCTTACTGGCTTCAGTTTATGAGCTCCAAATATAGGAGTTTGCTTAGTTTAGGAAAAATGGAACTCCTTGGCTGTATGGTGAAACAGCTGCTCAGTTGCTGAAGCTATCCAACTCCTTCCACAGAAAATATGAAGAATTGCTGCAGAAGTCAGAACTTTGCGCCTAATATCCTCTTTAAGCCCAACTTCCAAAATATGATTTATTCCAGTTAAATGTAACTTAGAACAATGATGTTACAGTATGGCACTGCTGAAATTTTATCTGTAGATATTTCAAACAGAGAGAATATAAAACAGTAGAAGAAATTTAAGGATTTAGTTGCTTTAGTACCTTGCTGCTCATTTCTTCATATTACTAGGATTTGCTTTATATCCCAAAGCTTATTACTCTTTGCCTTGAACATTGAATGATTTAGTAAACATTCTAAACAATGCAAGATACCTGCAATAAACAGTATCCATCATTCTGAGATTTATAGCAACTAGCTCTATTTTCCAAGATACAGATAACTGGAGATGGTATCCTCATTAAGTGAAGATATTAGTTTCACTGCAGAATCTACCTCTGGGGCAATATTTTATTTATTTTATTTATTTTTGTATTTATATACCGCCCCATTCCGAAGACTCGGGGCGGTTCACAGCTTCTGTT
>JANHFL010001897.1:123491-139562 GCA_032468155.1 Oxyrhabdium leporinum
GAGCCTTGACTTCTTTGCAGAACTAATAAAGGTAGAAAAAGGGAAGGGTTTTTTTTGTGTATGTTTTTTTAAAGAAAACAGTTCAGTTAAACTCTGGCTTTTAATTACTTCTGCTTTCCTATCAAAATATTCTTCAGCCTGTGCAGGAAGAGTTGTATGAAATTAAATGTGCGGTGAGTTGAGATGCCAGTGAAATGACTTGTTCAAATGCAATTTAATGCATTTAAAGCAGCAAGCAAATTTAGTTGCAAATGGGGTTTTGAAATATCCTCCCTGGCACGGAGGAAATGCAATCAAAATGTCATATTGCCCACCATTATGAGAAGTCTAAAAACAAACATAAGTGGTCATTACTAAAATATAATTCTAAGCTTGGATTTCAGTATATGCGCATCTTCCCATTTTTACTTCCAGCCGCACAACGTAAAGCTCATTTAGGATGTCACTTTCTGTTTCCATGGTTACTGAAACCCTGTTTGGAGGGTGGGGGGCATTGAATGTTCACTGAGAAATCTTGGGACTTGTGTGAGCCTCCTCAAATCAGACCCACAGACCAGGGTTTTGAAAAATACAAAGGTTTTCAATTGCAAAGAGTTCTCCAGATTGCGCTAGTTATGCCAATGCATTGATTAGACTTCATTATTCTTAGACATTGATTATTCTTCATTATTAAGTTGTCTCGGCAGTTATTCAATGAAACCTTCTAGATAATGGTTTCAAACCACTGTTAGAATATATATAATTCCAATCAAAATCCGAAAAAAGGAAAGACTTGTTTTCCTTTTCACAGAATTGCAGAGTTAGAAGGGACCTTGGAGGTCTTCTAGTCCAATCTCCTGCTCAAGGAGGAAACCCTACACCATTCCAAATAATTGGCTGTCCAGTCTCTTCTTAAAAACTTCCAGTAATGGAGCACTCACAACTTCTGGAGGCAAGTCATTCCATTGATTAATTGTTCTAACTGTCAGGAAATGTCTCCATAGTTCTAGGTTGCTTCTCTCCTTCTCTTCTCTCCATCCATTGCTTCTTGTCCTGCCTTCAGGTGCTTTGGAGAATAGCATGACCCTCTTTTTTTTGTGGCAGCTTCTTAGATATTGTAACACTGCTCTCATGTCACCCCTAGTTCTTTTTTCTTTTTTTGGGGCATTTTTCACAAGACATATGCATGTTCGTGTGTGTGTGTGTGTGTTACATTTTATGAGAAGTCTTAAGCAAGATAAGAGTCAGGTTGGGTGCTCACCAAAGCTTCAGCTTGTGCAATCATAGACAGAGAGAACAATTCTCTTGAGCTAAGAAGCATAATGTCAGGGTTCCAGCAAAGTCCCCCTCGTCCATTCAGCACTCAGAAGTTAAGTTATCCAAGTAAGAATTTATTAGAGAAAACATGTTGGCACATCTGGGAAAAAACTGAATCTGAAGCTCCAGTTTTTTTCCTCCCCAAGAGAAATTCAAAGATTCACCTCCCAGCCATCCCCAATTATCACATGGCCCAATCCACTTCCAGACCAAACGGATGCCTTCATTCTGACACTCCTCTTACAGGTGCAAGTTGACATGTCCTTGACTCTCTGGGGAAGAATGTTGTTGTGTTTATACTTCCCTGCTACATGTGAACATCCCCCCCTCCCAATTTCCCAGGCACCAAATGTGGCAGCTATAGAGGCCTTCTACAAATATGGCTCCCAAGGCTGACACGTATGGCATAATCATTCCAAATCTGACTATTAGGATAGCGGCTTTAAGAACTCGCTATGACAAGTTTATCAAGCCAACTCTCTCCATGCTCCTCATTCCATTATGGTGGAGTCCAGGTTATTTTAACCCAACACTAATAGTACTCCCATTACTGTTTTCTAGCCATTTGATGTTTAGGATGCCTCTCATTTTATGTGGATGAAGAAGGTTGTACACTCCTGTTACACTTACATTCTAAACAGTATTTTATGGCATCATAACCCTCTCTTTGGAAGCAAAATCCCAACTTAGATTCCATCTTAGTTACATTAGTTCTATTTTCCACCCGGATGACCTTGTATTGTCCCCTTCTAAATATCAGATGTATAAGATGCCCACTTTCCAAAACAGTACTAGACAAATGTAAAAAGCTCTATTAATGGAAGAAATATGAAATTATGTTGTTAAAACCAAGGAATTAAACTCTTCCTGTATAGTCTCTATATAAATATGCATTCTAAGTTACATATCTCCAAACCAAATATCAACACTTTTTATAGTCTTTAGCTACTGAAGTTACATAATGTTCAGACACATCAATGCTTGACTTAAAACCAGTTGCATAATGATCATTTGAACTTATGATGGACTGAAAAAAAAGTTATAGCCTGTCCTCAAAAGTTACAACTACCACACCACTCTCAAGATCATATGACTGCTTTTTAGACACTTGACAACTGGTTTATATTTATGACTATGCAAGATCATGTGTTGTGACTATTTTGCTGTTTACTGGCAAAAATACACATTGGATAAGTTGGATTTGGACTTATGATTATCTGATTCACTTAAAAACCATTGTAACAGTGGCTGTAGAATAGAGTCCGGGCATATGGTGATTTGGTGTACAACCACAAGGACTGATGACCAAAATTCCAGGTTCTATTGTGATCATTAGTAGAGGTCTTCCTGTATAAAAGAGCAGGTTCCAAGGACAAAACCAGTTTTGAAGGCTTTGAGGGAGAATGAAAAAAAAAGGGGAGGAGAGGAAGGGGAGGAGAAGAAGAAATGGAACAGGGTACCTACATTTTGAATCCCTGAACTTAGATCCATGTTTCCCTTTCTTGTTCAGTCACTTCCAACATGTGAAGCGACTTCTTTGTTGCGGGTACTGGGAGGAAAGTATTACAAGGTTCATTTTCTTATCAAGATCAATGACCTTTTCATTGCCTGAGTGAACTCCTTTTAATTCGAGGCCAGCCCTCGCTCTCACAACTCCACAGCCAATCAGATGAGTGGGTCTAACTTTTTCAGCCAACGACAAGTATATCATTCCCTCAGGTCCTTATGCTTGCTTTAAGCTTCTGAGCAGGTGGTGGGGTCATGCCATGTTCCAGATAGGGAACGCATTTACCACATCTGAGTTATTTTATCAGTGAGATGGGTAGCATATAGATATAATAAATAAATAAAATCTGTTTCACGTGGTATCTGAACATGGAGGCCAAAATTCCCACATCCCTATTTCATCTTTCACAGCATAGCCGATAAACGTGCTGAAACAGCCAAGTTCATTCATTAAGACCAAGGGGAAGGGGGTGGATGGGGAGCCGGAAACATTGTTAGATCTTTAATTCCAAAAATAAATTACTATCTGGGTGGAACAGATGAACTCATTGCTTTAATCAAATGTTTTATGTAATAAAAAAATGAAGCCATAGTAACACTTGTTTGGTTTCCTCCAGAAGAAAAGAAAAAAGAGAAGAAAAGAACAAGAGGTGGAAACTAGCATGGGTAAACCTAGTTTGGCTAAGAATGATCTATGATTTGGGGAAATCATTAAAATACTTGGTCAGAATTATACCATAAGTGTAGCCATGCTTTTGGCAGTTGCGCCAAAATAAAAAAAGATTCTTTGGTCACAGAAGGATTCACAGATCTTGCAATACACAGTTCAGTAAATTATGAGGTGCAATCCTAGAAATTATTACACTAAAGAAAATACAACTAATGCATCTTGAAAAAAATGGTAAATATACATGTACATATTAAATAGCCATTTTCCCCTTTTTGTTTTATCAATAAATTTCCTACCAACTTTCTAAGGGAGGAAAAGTGATCAGATTTCGTAGGGAAAACAGTCCAAATAGTTCATTTTTGCTTTCTACAACAAGCCTAAGCTTAAGAAAGTATGTACGTAGCTATAAAGTTTATGATTTGATAATGTCCTGGTTCAAGACGATTATATTGTTTTTTTAATTTTGTTTTTCTTCCACTGTTTAATCCTTTTTAGACATTTAAGTATGTAAAACATTCAGTGTTGATTTTAATGGAAGTGGCGTATAAGGCTTGTAAAATAAATAAAAGATACAATAAATATGAAACCACACTGAGAAAATGCAGAACTCAATTCAAACAATAAAGAATAAGGCTTTCTATTATGAAGTTAAAAAATATTTTTCAAAGACCTTTAAAGGTAGAGCAGGATAATGACCCTATTTTTTTAATTTTCTCTAGCCTATCAATTAATCATGTTTATATGAAAAAACTTAAACCAAACCAGCTATTTTCAGTTTTTAATACATGGTTTTGTCTTTCTCAAATTTCTTTCACATGTTGATGACAAAAATGTAAGAAACCAATTTCGCGTCTACAAAACTGTACACCACTACTGATAATCACTTCATGGGTTTATTCCTTTTAATACAGATGGGGTAGTTTGGACATCAGTCTTCTCATCATCTCTTATTTTCTTTTTCCTGCCTCTTTTTCAGCTATTCTGGTCATTATTTCAGTTGTTTTTATTACAGGAGTTTCTTTTCCCTTAGCAACTTCCAGCAGGCTATGAAGTCAGTATTTATTACTATAGTAAATTCCCAGGGAGTTTGGATAGCTCTGTTCATATAATTCTCTGCCTTGAACCATTACCTGTGCTGTGGCTTTTATTGGTTAACAGCTCCTTCCCTAGTGCTTCTTTCCCTACCTAAGGACAAAAGAGCATCTCTATAGTCCCTTGGTCCAAAAATCATTTCACCTCTTTCCCATTAATTGTCACATATTACACTATACTCGCTTCCACACTGATGGTTTCAAGAGAACCATTGAAAAGTGACCTTGGGAGTTGCAGATTTCACCAGGTGGTGACAAATAGACGTTGCTGTCTCTGGTAGGGATCTTCTATATCTTCCACCCGCCGCTCTTCTTTGTCTAAGATTTCTAGAATGCCCCTTCACTAGAATTTTCTGCCCTCTCCATTTGTACCTGCTTAGCTTTCCCGGCAGTAAATAATCCTCAGCTACTGTAAGGAAACTACTGGAAATTATTTTTGTACCTGTTTCAGGGTGATGTTTTTGCATACAAAAATATATTGGAACTTGCAGTATTTGCATAAACTATTCTTCTACAACCTTCTCCTGGGTGCCTTTACCTGGCTTAGCCATTTTTTCCTTAAGTCTGAGAGTTAAACCCATTCAATCTCCTTCCCGAGAGTTGTGGATACAATCTTGAAATGGTTGTGGATTTAATATTTTATTCTTTCATAATGGTAGTGTTTTATTTCCTCCACCTCTTACAATTATGGATAACAAATACAAAGAGACTGATGTATACACTCATCCTTCTGCTGATCAAACAGGGAGTTACCCTGGCCATGCATGTATAGTTCATCCAGTTAAAGGATGAAACCATCTTTTTGATCATTGTAAATAATGGCTCTAAACTTGTGGACTTCTGGGAAGAAATAGCAGACTGAAGACAGTTCTGCGAAGAGCCAATAATTGCAGAATAAAGAGCGAACAAGTAGACAGGGTCTCTGATAACTCTTCTCAGGACAAGGAGAGAACTTGAGATTGCTTACAAATGCTCCATATAGCTGCTTATGAGGAGATTGCAAAATAATGGTCTTTAATGGGTTATCTGAGAACTTATAAAATGGTGATTAAAACTTTTGATTTTATAAAGTTACAAATTGACTAAGAGTCCAAATAAATTTGAAATAAGATTTTGAAATTACTTATAAAGAATCATTCCTATGGGAAAATGCTTTTTTAAAAAAACAGAAGATTTTAACAATTAGGTCACTAGAAGGAAGTAAAGATTACAATGAAAAAGAACAATTGCATTCAACTTACAATTAGAGAATGAAGTAAAATATTTTAATATTGAACATACCAAAGGATATTTTTGATCAATGGATCCTGAAATTAATTTTAAAAATAACTTCACTTATAGATACCCTGTGTCTAAAAGATGTTATGGAAGAGAAGCAAATTCTTTCTCACAAGACTGGGACCAGGTGGTTTGCCTCATGAATGATAAGGAAAAAGGTGTTACATTGGTCATAAAAAAGAAACTGGCTGATGTTTTAACAATTAAAAGGGATAATTTAAATAACAAACCAAAAGAGTGGCCTGGATAATTTTCCTATATTGCATTTACAAATGTAGCTTTTTAAAGTTTTAAAGAATTATGTTAAGTCAAAGAAAAAATGGAAAGCGTTCAAGTTACACAGCATTATTTGAAGTGACTAAAAATTAAGATTAATAGTAAAAGGAAGGAATATAACATTGGTTTATTTGATCAAGGTTAAAACAGATGTTATTTCTTGTAACTCTTACAAGAATTTTTGCTGACATCAATGATGTTGAAATGATGCTTTATGGATTTGTTTATACATACGAGAAATGGGAAGACATTGCATTTTTAAAAAAGGTGATAAGTTACTAAAATTTATACTTGTTTGTATTTGTATAAAGACTATGAAGATTACACTTTTTTTTCTATTTCTCCATTTTCCTCTTACTTTTGTCCTACACCTTGCTTCCTTCTTATTTTTCAGTTTGTATTAGTTTTTACTGTGGTAATTATACTCTTCAATAAGAATATTGTGCCTGTACATCATATAGTTCACTATTTTAGGTATCTTTATTTTGTATTTTTTTCCCAACTAAAGGAAGGAAATGCTACTTTTCTGGGAGACAGTTTTTTTTTCATGCACACATTCCTATTCCTAATACTAACACCATTTGCAAGAACTCTGTTGAGTTGGCACAAACCACAGACTTTATTGCATTTTGCTCCACCACAGAGTGTTTTATTATATAAAAAGGAGTCTTGGGTTTAGCAAGGAAACTTGTTTCTGTTGTCTAGTTCTATCTTTATTCACATTTATCACTATAATCCTACCTACACCTAACTCCACATTTTTATTTACTTTACCTTCACAATTTTATATCCCTGGATTTCCATTACTACCTTTGAGTGCAAGCCCTAGACTTTTGGATTGAGATCTGGGCAAAATTATTTGCAATGGCTTTCAGAGCTGGAGCTCCTCTGAGTACTAAATTCACTGTACTTAATTTTATTTTCTCGATTGGAGCCATGGTAAAAGTTAGGCTTTCCCCCAGTCTCTCTGCTTTGGGAATAAGTTTTTAGAAACTTATTATTTACTTGGAAGTAAATTCCTTTTTTGCAGTTACTTTTTAACTCTTAGGAGAAAAGTGTTCAGCTGAATTGGCTTTTACAATCTGCTTGAGAAAATCAAGTTACAGTTTATTCTCATTTTGGTCTATTTAGTGCCAGCTTCTGTACGCTCAAGTACCTTAGCCTATTGTCTATTTGGGGAACAGATGTGGGTTGTTGGCTAAAACTCCCATTGTTTGATCATTACATTACCATCTCTCACCACCCAGTTGATATTTCTCACCACATAACCTTATTTAACTACTGGATTTGACCTCACACCTGTCACACCACTATTCCAATTCTACCTCAACTTACTTTCATCACTCATCACTTCCCTTTCCCCCATTCCCACACTTTTTTTCTATTCCTTTTGTACAGCTTCATATTGGGTGTGGTTACAAAAAGTGAGCTATGGTATCGAGGGCCTCCACATATCAACTGTGTTAAATGAAGAGTTTCTCAGGAAAAGGAAGTAGGAAACAGCAACTGAGCTGTACATCCTTTCATATATTAATTTCAAACGATCCTGTGTAAAACGTAAACACTCTCCTCGCATTTCCTGGAAATGAAGCCCTAATAAGCATAGCAAGACTATGGGATTGCAGCCCATTCCCGCAGAATTTCCCTAGAGATGATTATTGCATAAAGGGGAAAGTAAAGTGAATATATAGGTGCATATAATTGTGCCATGGCTTCCTATTCCCCATATTAGTAAAGGAAAACAAACTAAGATGTTGAAATAATCCAAAATGCACCCGCTTTTAAAAACTTTGAGGGAGAGCGAAAGAGAAACGAAGGCTCCCCGGAGAAGAAACGAGGCAAGGTACCTACTTTTTGAATCCCTGAACTCAGATCCATGGTTCCGCTTGCTTCCCTCCCTTCCTCGACTTGAATCGGACCGCCGCCAGTAAAAGCGCGTCGCTGCAGCAATTAACAAGCGACTTGTCTGTTGCCGGGGTGTCAGGAGGGAATCCGGATTCAGCAACTATCACCGACTCCACTTTCTGATCCGGAGCGCTAATCTCCTCGCCGCCTGAGCGAAGTCCCTTTTATAATTGGAGCCCACAACTCCCTCTTACAGCGCCGCAGCCAATCGGGAGAGCGGCTATAACTTTTCTAGCCAATGAGAAGCGAAGCGTTCGCCTCAGGTCCTTAAGGCTCGCTTTAAAACCCTCGCTGAGCAAAGGGCGGGGAGGTGCTGCGTTCCAGCTGGGAAAGGCGTCTGCCACATCTGTTTCACGCGGTGTCGAAAGTCCCCGCATCCCTATTTCGCCTTTCGCAGGGAGACGTCGTGCTAAAGCAGCCAAGTTCATTCATTCAGAGCAAAGAGGCTGGGGGCGGAGGGGAACTGGCGATATTATTAGCTCTTTAAATCCAAAAATACATTCCTATCTCGACGGAACTGATGAAGTCATTGCATTAATCAAACGTTTTATCTAATCCAAAAATATTTTTATGCCATGGTAACATATGTATTTTTTGGTAAACAAAATGCAAAAGGAAAAGAAAACAGCAGAAGTGGGAACTGGAGGAACCAGCCTGGGTAAAGCTTGTTTGGGTAAGGATGATCTATGATTTGGGGAAATAATTAAAATACTTGGTCAGGAATTATGCCAAAGCTGTGCTTTGACTGTTGCAGCAAAAAAATAAAATAAAAAAAAATTAGAAAGGGCTCCTTTGGCCCCTGAAGGATTAAGAGATAATGTGGTATGAGGTGCAGATTATACATCCTATTCCATCCAGTGCATGGTGTGATTTTCATTTGGTAAATCTGTACATGGTTACAGATAAAACATTTAGACTAAAATATAAATATTTTCAAATATTTTAGCCAAGTGAATTTGGCATAGAAGTTGTCATTCGGATAAAATTTCCTTGTGCTGCAGTTAGGTTTTATGCAATGATTCCTGTATTTAGGACAGCTGAGGCAAGGGAGATTGATAGTAATAAACCATTTCTATTGAGAATAAAGGTCCAATTTATTTATTTAACAGCTGCCCATCTTGCAGAACAAATTAATACTTAATCATTTAACGATTAAAACATCAAAAAGTCCCAGACTTATGACCACAATTGAACCCAAAATTACTGTTGCTAAGCAAGACATTTATTAAGTGAGTTTTGCCCCATTTTACAACTTTTCTTGCCAGAGTTGTTAAGTGAATCTCTGCAATTGTTAAATTAGCAATATAGTTGTTAAGCGAATCTGGCTTCCCCATTGATTTTGCTTGTCAGAAAGTTGCAAAAGGTGTTCATGTGACTCCAGGACATTGCAACCACCCAAAATATGAGCCAGTTGCCAAGCATCTAAATTTTGACCACATAACCAATCGGGATGCTGCAATGCTCATAAGTGTGAAAAAAAGATCATAAATCACTTTTCTTCAGTGCCATTGTAACTTTGAACGGTTACTAAATGAACTGTTGTTAAGTCGACAACAGTTGATTTGTAAACTGAGCTAAACTAAACAGAAGGTGAAGATATGTCAATATAGCAGAGCCACTTCACCCATCATCTTGGGTATTCAGGTCTATCGACAGAACAAGGTCTTGAGGGACTTTCACAAGCTTGGAAGTGATGAACCCAGCCTCCACTTGGTAGAGAAGAGATTCCACCACTCTACCACTGCAGAGAAGGCCTGCCATGTAGGACTTGCTAAAGGGAAATGCAGTCCTTCAAATAGCACAGTCCCATGCCATGAAGGGATTTAAAAGTCAGTACCAAAACCTTGAATTCAGCCCAGAAGCAAATTGGTAAATGCAGCTTGCAAACCAGAGCTATACAATGTGTATCATATTATATTGGATTTATAGAACTGTTTAATAAATAAATCTACAGGACCATTTGCCACAAGAGATTTAGTGCAGTTCACTAATGGAGATAAAGAGAGGAGCCTGCTTTCAAAGTTTCTAGAACTTTTCATGAGCCAAGAATGGGAAATGAGGTGGATACTGATGATGAGAGTTCTTAAAGTAGAATTGGAAGGAGATAGTAGACTTTCAAATTAGGTTTTGCTGAATGATCTAATAGTTTCAGACTGCAATCAGGATCACTTCAGGGAGTGTTGGATAAAGAAGCAAAGAGACTGAATACGTAATCATCTCCAGACTCTGAATTCAAACCCGCATACAAACCCTTGGGGAAATAAAGTACAGTAGTCAATTTGGTAGGTAGAAAATATACTGTATACTTAACTATATATTGTATACTTAACAAAGCTGTAATTGATTTAAGTGATCAACTAACGTTTTGAAAAAGGTTAGGGAAATCAGTAGAAATTAAACTTCATGGCTTTTGCTGAGAATAAAGTATCAACTTCAGGTGGAAAAGTTCCTCATTTTTCTTTGCACAGCAGCCTTTTAAAAATATTTTCAGACATGTCCCTGCCCCCAAGTAGCTTTGTGGATCTGTCTCTGTGGGCCAGGTCTCTCCACATCTTTTGATCTTGCACTGCTTAAGTTTCCCTATGCTCTGGCTGATGTCGGCTTTGATGATGTCCTGCCATTGTGTTCTTTGGTGGTCTGGATTCCTTTTACCGCTACCTCTTCCCAACAAAAGTTGCTTTCTCCAGTGAATTCCCTTGCATGACATGGCCAAAATAAGTGAGACACAGTGTCAGCGTTCCATCCAAGTTCCAATAACTCACTCAGCACTCAGATAAGGATTTATCCAAGTAAGAATTTATTAAAGAAACCATGTTGGCACATCTCGGAAAAACCGGAATCTGAAGGCCCAGGTTTTTCCGCACCCAAAAGAAATCAAAGGTCCACCTCCAGTCCATCATCCAAGATCACATTCTCCAATCCTCTCTCGAAGCCAACTTCCTCTTTCCTCTTATCACTCCTTTTCCAGGTGCTGGTCAGAATGGCCTTGACACACTTGGAAAAAATGTTGTTTTGACTACTAGCCCCTCTAAGTCTATGAGAAATAAGGATCTTCTGGAAGGCCAATAGAACTGTTGCCAACCTTATTGCATTAGAGTCTATATTGACAGAATTCAAACATGTAAAGCTGTTCAGATTATTGATTTGAACATTACAAAGCAGAAGAAGAATTGGAAAAAGATCTGATTTTCAAATCATAAGTTTATAAAGTTGTGATTTAAAATGGAAGGTCAGAGGAGACTAGATATTTATATTAACTTCTGTTGAATGATGTTTTAATGTTGTAACCAAGACCACAAATTGATTTGTTTCTTTTTGTATAAATAAACAATTCCCCATCCCAATTATCTCTGGTGGAAAAAAGTCAAAACAATTTTTCTAAGAATTTTAAAGGTAGGACACAATCCAGGATAACAAATTTATTTTTCTAATCTCTAGCCTATGTATTAATGTTTTTAAGGAAAGGCCCTAACTGAAATCCTCTATTTTCTCTCTGTAATACATGGTTTGGTTGTTCTCAAATTTCTTTTACATGTTAATGAGAAAAACATAAGAGACCAATTTTGGGCCTGGCTCCTTTTTTTTCTCTTCCATTTGTTTAAATAGTTTCATAAAAGGTGGCATTTTGTTCCTCAGCCTGTTTTAAATAAGTTTCTAGGAAACAGTCGAAGAGATATAGATTCTAATGAAGTATATACAAAATTGTCTTACCCAGTTTTGTGGAAATGATTTTTATTTTATCTGAGCTTGCAGCAACCTAGCAAGGCAAGGGATGTTTTGGCAGGGTTCAGTCAGACCTGGGGAGGGACTAGCCAGATCAATCCAGAAAGTTGTGAAAATGGGATGCAGTAATGTTGGCTGCCCCCCAAGAGAGGATTGTGGTGGCAGTAGCAGAGTTTCCCTCCGTTCATAAATTTACAGTAGTTATAGATTGGTTGTCCATATGAGAGCTCCTTGATGCTCTCCAAGGTTGGTTGTTTTCTTGAGGACATTTCATTACCCAAACTAGCTAACACCATCAATATTGGTATTCTTCTCTATTGACAAGGAGTTTGGAAGGGTAGCAGCAGCACAGCTATGAATGATCTCAGAGGCGATTAAGGCCATTTCAGTTTGGCGTTCCAGCCTTAGGTTTGAGACAGAATCAGCTTTAATCACTATGATAGTAAATCTTAATTTGGAGTAAGGCATGTGGTATCTCAAAAACAACAACAGCAACAACCATCATAGGTTTGAAAGGAATTTTAGAAGTCAGCTAGCCCAACTCACTGCTTAATGAATATTTGAAGATCTCAGTGAAGGGAAATATATTATTTCATGTGGCAGTGTATTCCATCGACTGACAGCTAATATAACCAGGAAGTTCCTCCTGACGTCAACTTCTTCAATTATAGTTTCAATCCAATGGTTCTAATCTTCCTCTGGGACAATAGAAAATAATCCCACTCCCTCTTCTTTGTAACAGCCCTTTAGATAATTATAATTGAAAGTTTCCATCACATTTCCTCTCAGTTGTGTTAACCTCTACCTAAACTCCTTGAGTTGAGTTAAACTCCTTAAGTAATCTCTATCTAAACTTTTTGAACAAACAGTTATTTCTGAATTTATTAAGAAGGGCTGAAGCTATAAGGATTACAGCAACTGAAATATTTCCAAACATGGCCAATATATCCAAACATTCATTAGAGATTTTCTCATTTTCTATTTTTTTTTTTTTCTGTTCTCTGAACCAGCAAAACAACAGGTCTTTTAAACTGATAACAAAGCTATGTACATGTGGCTATTTATAAAATAATCTCCTGGGATCTCCTCATTCTGGGAATGGACTAAAAATTCTATACTTGGTCAGTATAATAGGAACAATGCTATTTCCAATATTTCCAGTGCTATCCAATACTAGTATGAATATCTCCAGCAATACAGCTTGTGGTTTATTAACATGCTTCAGAAGGTTTAATCCTTTCCTGACTATTAGATACTGAGTTAAAGTGTCGTTGGGTTCCTCAGGACAGGAGGCATTGTTGCTTGCTTGGCTTTGTTTCTATAACCTGATTGAGGGGGAAAAGAAGATAGTGACAGCAAAAACCAGCTCAAATTAGGCAAATCAATGTAGAGTTTTAATAGCTATGTAGAGCCTTTATGTGCCCTTTAGAAAAGATGGAGAAATTGTTCACAATGCACTGATGAAACCCAGCTCACTCAAGTATGAGTGAGCATGGTTAGGATCAGTGCCAAAAACAGTAGCACATTGACTGAAGATGGTTATTGAAGTAGAGCATTGGTGAAGACTACAATTCTGAAGACTACAATTCCTGAAATCTGGGAATCGGATACCAGCATTCTGCATGTGTTATGAATAAGTGTGCAACCTGGAGATATTGAAAAGACACATTATTAGATGCCTAAGTGACCTTTGGAGGTTAGAATAGAATAAGAATAGAGTTGGAAGGGACACAGGTGGTCTTCTAGTCTAACACCCTGTTCAAGCAGGAGATTCTATATCTTTTCAGACAAATGATTGTCCAGTCTCTTTTTGAAAGCCTTCAGCGATGGAGCATCCACAACTTCTAAAAGCAAGTTATCCCATTAATTAATTGCTCTCACCATTAGGAAATGTCTCCTTCGTTCTAGGTTGCTTCTCTCCTTGGTTGGTTTCCATTGTTTCTTGTCTTACCTGTTGGTGCTTCGGAAATAGTTTGACCCCCTTTGTCTTTGTAGGAGCCCCTCAAATATTGAAATTGTGCTATCATTTTCCAATATTTGAGGGGCTCTTACAAAGTCAAGGGGGTCAAACTATTTTCAAAAACAAGTTAGGATAGGTACAGTAATTATTTTAAATGGGGATTGCCTTTCCAGAGTGATCTATGTATTGAAAACCTAAAGGCTGGTACTGTAACTATAAGATGATTTGAACATTGCTTCTTTACACAGTAACTCAGATATTAAAAGATGAAGCATCTGGATTGCTCAGTGATGCACATACAATACCTATGTTGCAATGTCTAAGTAGCTACTGCACCATGTTCAAGATATTGTGGTTGGTTTATGAAGCCATAAGCAGCATGGGACAAATTGTCTGAGAAAATGTATTTTTTTCTATTGATCTTTCTATAGAAGATCTATTGAGTCTTTGTGATCTGTGGAGAGGATCAGCTTGCTTTTCATGCCAGGAGCTTTTGATGTCCACACAAAAGTAACACAGAGGGGTATATTTTCCATTATGACATCTACACTTTCAATGGGCTGGTTTGTTTGAGATTACTGTAGGAATTCCTACTATGGAGCATTGTCACCAAGAATTAAAGAGTTGATCATTTGTTAATTCTCTGGCTGTTATATAGCCAGCTACCTCCAAAATGTTCTTTCCTTTAAAGAAAGTTTGATTTTGTTATTTTTTAAAAAAACAATATTTTTTAAAAGCAATTATATTTGTATAGAGTGGACAGTTTTATTGTAAGCAATTTAACAATGGGGAAAGCACTAAATCAATGTTTAATAAATAAGCTATGATCATAAACACCCAGTGAAGTACATTTTGTACAACCCATTGTGATCTGTTTCCAAGAAACATGCAATGGATTGTGCTAAGTGTCTCATTGAAATTAGAGACTTTAGTTTTGAGTAAACATAATTAAACTGCAATTTCCTACTTTGCATGGTTTTCAGCTGGTTGTGGTTTCTTTATTGGTTTGAAGGACAGATCCAGAAGACCTTTCACTTAAGAGTGTGAAGCACCTTTTTAAATAATTTATGCAGTCCTAATCTCTAATCACTGAAAGAGTTAATTTAGGGTCCAGGGAATATTCTAAGGGAATATTCATCCATCCATCCATCTATCCATCCATTTATTCATTCATTCAAATGATTTCTAGGTCATTTCATTCTAGATTGGGTCTGAACAGTTTAGAGAGAAACATGTATTTTTAAAAAGGGAGTACAACAATTATAATAAAGGGCAACAATTTCAATTTCAAACAACACTGTACATTTTAAGCAAAATTAAATGGTGTTTGCTGGGAAGACTGAGTACTTTGATTTGATAATAATACATTAATAAATTAGTTAAATATTTGTAACCCAAATTCAAGCAAACTGGCTATCAAGTTTGTAAAATGGGGAAGTAATACTTTGAAAATAAAATTGCACATGAATGATAGTGTTGTGAAATAAATCTTATTCTTTCATTTAAGAGACTGTCATGAATCATCACATGATGACCACTTCAAATAATCAAGGTATCATGTGCTTTCTACACTCAGTGTAGTCTCCTCTGTGTTTCCAGATATGGTCATTTGTATAATTCAGAGCAATACGTTTCAAATATTTGAGCTTGCTTAGATTATATTACTAATCTCTTTGAGCTGCACTCATTCAGCATGCTGTCACAACTAACTTGAACTCCATGATTTATTTTTATGACATGTGTTTGTACATGATTGTTGTGTTCTACAGTTTCCAAAAATGAATAAAATACTGAGTTGGGATCTTTATAAGTATACTTTATGAAGGGCTGTAGTGGCATTTAGGTATTTGTGGTTTTTTGGGGAGTAAAACTTAGACTATAAAAATGAGTAACTTCATAATTTCAAATACAGGCAAACTGTAGGATGACTTCTGGTTTTTATTTTCCTCATCCCTACGATCAACTTGGCAGAGGCATAATGTCCTCTTTTTTTTGCCTTTTGGTAACTTTTTTTGTTAAATCAGAAATAAGATTAAAATCAGACCTAGGAAAGAACAGTGAAATGAAGACCAGTTATATTTTTAGGGCGATCATATTTTGGCTGCAAAAATCTGCCTATGTGAACAAAGCAATACAACTTTCTGTGTCTGTTTGCTGCCATATGGGAATGGCCTGTATTTTTGCATTCCAGATCTGATAGCCATAATATCGTCAAACTGTACAGTAGTTGAACACCAAAAAGCAAAGCAATGACAGCACTGAGTCAAACAAACATGTTTTGGAATTCTGCCCAGTCTCAGATTGAATATTTGAATTTCTTCTAGGTTAATGACTTCAGAATTTTCAGTTTAAATTTTTATGTTAAT
>JANHFL010001897.1:153450-163940 GCA_032468155.1 Oxyrhabdium leporinum
CCCCCTTTTCATTCAAAATATCTTTGTACCTAACAATATTTTCCATGTTAATAACATTTGGGTGAACCAGTGCTTCCGTTGTTGAAAGCCAAACTGGTATCCTCAAGTAATGTTGTTCTCTAACTTTTAATTTTGCAGCTTGAGGTTTTATTTAAATAGTATTGGGGTATTGTTAGTAAGGTAGGGTTATTTGTATACGATTTGTATTTTGTATAGCCTTACTTATGGAAAAGGATAGGTAAACTACTCAAAATCAAGTATGACTGAAGTGGAGCATTATCCCAAAGGTGCTTTTTCAAGAGGTCACTGGACTTTCTGGTTTTTCTTTGAAGATGTTTCACTTCTCATCCAAGAAGCTTCTTCAGTTCTGACTGGATGGTGGGGAATGGAAGGATTTGTACTCCTTGCAGACAGCTGGTCATTTGCATTCTTTTAGCAAGTTGTCAAGGTCATCTGGAGGATTATCTGTGACATCAGGGTCACCTGAGTGGTGCAAATGGCTGAGGAGCCTTCTTGGAACTGTTGAAAGGACTGGGTTCTAGATTGGAGATAGATGATGTTGCTTCCCTACTCCTCTGTTGAAAGAGGGCTGTTCAATTTTGACATAGATGGCCTCTTTGATCCCTCTTTCAAACCAGTGGTCCTCTCTGTCCAAAATGTGGACTTTGCTGTCTTCAAAAGAGTGGCCTTTCTCTTTTAAATGCAGATGGACTGCTGAATCTAATCCTGATGGATTTATTCTCCTATGTTCCAAGAAGGCTACACACCCATTTGCACCACCCAGATGACACAGACAAACCTCCAGGTTGCCTCAACAACTTGCTAAAAGAATGCAAATGATCAGCTGTCTGCATGGAGTATAAATCCTTCTATTCCCCACCTTTCAGTCAGAGCTGAAGAAACTTCTTGGATGAGAAGTAAAAGTCTTCAAAAAAAAAACCAGGAAGTCCAGTTGCCTCTTGAAAAAAGCACCGTTAGGACAACCATGACCTGAATGACTGAGAATCTCCGTAGACAAGTTGAACATTAGTCCAGTAAAATAAAATAATAAGAAAAACCAAATTCCCACATTTAAATCAAACTCCTTTTAGTATCTATGCTTTTGATGGGCCATTCTGCAGCTTGATTTCTTTTAATGCATCACATATTATGTTTTTCATTAGCTATTGTTCTGACCAAGTCATGCATTGTTGAATGCTGATCTTCTAAGAGAATGCACATTTAAACTCACCAAGGGAGTGAATGGGAGATGTTATGCTTCATTTTTCCACAACATCCTGGATGATGACATGAGGCTAACCTTCACATTACCAGGCCAAAGTTTATCACATTACTTTTGCCTTTTGCCTGGTTCCCTTTATTTTCACTTAGGTCTATTTGTCATCATGGGGATGAGAGAACTAAAGCTGTATCCTGCCAAGATAAATAAGCTGAGAGAGGAGGAAATCTGAACTCTGTTCCTTTATTAAAAAATGTCACTTATTTAAATATTGTAAATAAATTATTGAGGACTTTGCAAGTGTAAAATGAGATTACTGATGGCAGTCTTCTAACCTGGGTTAAGAAGGGGCCATCACTTGGAATAATATATATCTTTGTATGTATGAGGGTTTTAGTTTTAGTTTTAGTTTTTAAATCTGTACTCTTCTTTCTCTCCTGAGGTGATTTTATTTAACTTATTATAGATAGTGTGTCAATAAACAAGACCTTGCATCTGTGAATCATGCTTAAAACATTTATGGATCTTTCATAATTTCTCTTAGTCCAGCCCAGATGTATTCAGTGATCCGGTGAGAGTCTGATCTCACCACCCAATAAATCATTAGAATAGTAATGCTCTTGTCTGCTGACAGCTAGCAGAAGACAACTGAAGCAACAGCTTCATCAGCTGTGGGACATCTGTCCCTGTTTTGAGCTGGATTGGCCGTTTAATCAAACTAGACTCTTGACGAATAAGAACACAATCTCTAATTATCTGGATGCTGGGAGAGAAAGTTTGTCTTTTAATTGGTACTATAGATTTAAAACTACAAGGTGGCTTAAGTCACACTCCCTTCCTGTTTTCTTGTTCAGTATTAAGTATCTGGGGTTGCAGATAACTAACAATCTGAACTGGTCTCTCCACGCTTCATCTTTAGTGAAGCGTGCAAACCAGCATCTGCATTTCCTGCATCGGATGAGGAGAGCACACCTTTTTCTTTCTATCCTGACCACTTTTTACAGAGGCACGATTGAGAGCGTTTTAACAAACTGCACCACCACTTAGTTTGGTGGCTGCAGTGCCTCAGAGAGAAAGTCCATTCAGAGAGTGGTAAGGACAGCCGAGAAAATTATAGGAAGCTCATTTCCTGTCATTCAGGATACAGCTTATAAGCGCTATGTGCTTAGAGTTCAAAGCATTGTTGGAGACCCCACACACCCACATTATGGTCTGTTTCTGTTACTCCCCACTGGGAGGAGGTTTTGAAGTATTTCTAGCAGGACTACCAGATTCTGTAACACCTTTGTTCCCTAGGCCATCCGTCTGGTAAGCTCGCAAGATTTGTTTCACTCGCCATGTACATGTATACATCCAAACTAGACTGTGTTATTTGTCTGTGTCATATAAAATATGTGGGTACATGTTTGTTTGTTTGTTTGTTTGTTTGTTTGTTTGTTTATGTTTAAGTAGTATATATCGGAAGTGGATACCCTTTGAGAGCTGTATGCAACAAAATTTCATTTGAATATACGCTGATGCTTTAATGTACGATTAAAGTGACATTTAATGTACATTTAAAGTGACAATAAAGTTATTCTAAGTCTAAGCTCATCAGTTGTTGCATGTGTACATTTGAATTAGACCTGGGAGCAGAAATGGGAAATTTTGGACCAGATGGTCCAAAAAACTTGATGGGAAATGCTTCAGAGAAATACATTGATGTTGGAAACAACTCACAACAGTGTTCATATTTAGAAACTGGAGAATACTTGAAAATGATTTTCTTCTATTCAGTACTCTTTCGTAAAATTTCCTTGTGAAATTCACTTTGCTAAAATCCACTTGCAATACTGAAAGATTAGTAGTTTGGAGTGCCACAGTCTTAAAATGCTAATATTCCCTTCAGGATATTTTGTGGAGTGGTGAGTTGTTAAAATTCAGTTTTTGGAACATTCAATTTCTTTTCACAGGTGCACTTTGATAAGTTGAGAAAGATAAGTTCAGTTACTATAGTACTCACAAAAGAAATACATTCCATGATAGATTTCTTGAAAACAAAAATGTGTAATTTGTTAGTAAGTGATATACCGAACTGCTCTTACTGAGAAAAAAAATCTCATCAAATCCCTGTAACTACAGATGTGTATTTTTTTTTGTAATGGATTTGCTGAATAATTGATGAAACTGAATAATATATGCACCTATGAGGCACACTATCTGTGTAATTGCTAGGAATAAAAAATGACTTGATAGCATATAATCAATCAATCATGTGAGGTTCATAGATTTAATTCACGTGGATTTATTTTTATCCCTAGTTTCAACTCAATTTTCTTACTTTGTGCCCTATAAAGTGTAGGATTTATCTAATGGAACACCTCTAAATTTATTTCCCTTTGGATTAAGATGGAACTTAGAGGTGAGTATGAAGCCCTGCTCAGGCATTTACCACATGACAGCTCCAGTTAAACTCCACTTTGTATAACTGTAATTCAGCCCAAACTTTTGGTCATTAAGTGAGACATTTGTTAAGTGAGTATTACTCCATTTTATGACCTTTCTTGCTACAGTTGTTAAGTGAATCATTGCAGTTGATAAGTTAGTAACATGGTTGTTAGGTGAATCAGGCTTCCCCACTGACTTTGCTTGTCAGAAGGTGGCAAAAAGTAGTCATAACCTTGGGAAACAGCAGTGGTCATAGGTATGAAGCAGGTGCCAAGCATCTGAATTTTGATCACAGGATCATGGGGACTCTAAAAAGGTAGTAAGCGTGAAAAATGGTCATAAGTCACTTTTTTCAATGCTGTTGTAACTTTGAATGGTCACTAAATGAACTGTGGTATGTTAAGGACTACCTGTACAACTCTTGGCAATTATGTGTGTGTGTGTGTGTGTGTGTGTGTATTGAGTTTATATATTATATGTATAATATATATATATATATATATATATATATATATATTAAGTGAGTTAAGTGAGTTTTGCTCCATTTTACGATCTTTCTTGCCACAGTTGTTAAATGAATCAGTGCAGTGGTTAAATGCGTTGTTAAGTGAATCTGGCTTCCCCAGGGACTTTGCTTGTCAGAAGGTGATCACATGACCTCAGGATACCAGTTGCCGAGCATTCGAATTTGGATCATGTGACCATGGGGTTGCTGTCACTGTAAATAAATGTAAAAAGTCACTTTTTTTCGGTGCCCTTGTAACTTCAAACGGTCCCTAAATGAAAGGTTGTAAGTTGAAAACTACCTGCAGTTGGTTCTGATAGTGTGCAAAGACTGGGAAAACGGAAGCATATTTGGGAGTTCTAATTTCCCCCCTCAAATCAGGGGTGGCTGCTGGGGGTTCACGGGGGGTTTGGCAAAGATTCTGCAGGGTTCGCCAAACCCCCAAATCCCACTCCTGGATGACCCCGCCCTTCCCACCCCGCCCCACCCTGGAGTCTCCACGCAGCCCACTGTGGATTCAGGTAAAAGTGCAGGGCGTGCGTGGAGGCTCAGGAAGGGAGAACCTCCGAAGGCCAGGGAAGCTATTTTTGCCCTCCCGGAGGGTCAGAAAAGCCTCCAGACGCCGGGGAGGGTAAAAAATGAGCCTCCTGGAAGTTCGGGAAGGCTGGAAGCAGGCCTGTTTCCAGCCTCTGAAGTACGGGGAGGCCGTTTTTGCTGATTAGGCTGTGCCCACCACGGCCACGCCCACCCAGCAACCGGGCAGCGAACCCATTGCTGAGGTTTTTGAATCCCACCCCTGCCTCCAATTGAGTAGAATTCCATGAGGGACAGGGGATAAGATAACTAGCTTTGCCCCTACATCACTATCCTTATCAGGTTTAGGGAGGAAACATCTGTAGTCCCAAGGCTGCTGCACATCTCTAAACACCCTGCACTATTTAGAATTTTGAGAGATCTGGTTGGTGTGTGTGTGTGTGTGTGTGTGCAGGGTGCAGGTGGCAAATCACATTAGGAATTTGTGCATTTCGTTCCCTATTCCTTTTCATGTAATAATGTTGTGGAAAATTAGAAGGCTTGACTAGGTAAGTGTTTCTATATCACTGGAAAGTGAAATAGTTGAATGAATTGTCAGAATCATAGTGGGGAAGAATATTGTTCTCATAATGATGAAGAACCAGTAAGTGGCTCTTTCAGTTTAGAATAATATATAGTAGAATAGTGTGGACAAAATTTTGGACAAAAAAAATCCATTCTTTATCTTAAGAGCATTTGTCTCTTACTACTTTTAGTTATATTAAGGAATGCTGCCATCTAGAGAAATTAGCAAGAATTTTCCAAACAAACATATGTGCCCACACACTCAGATACATAAATCATTCATAAGCCTCTATGGAGGATTTATTTAATTCTGTTGTTTATAAAAGCTGGCCCCAGCATAATTGTTAATGATGCTCTCTTCCTGTTTCTACAAAACTCCTTTTGATAACAGCTATCCCATACCAATGTTGAACTGGGTCATTTCATTTCACTTTTTAAGTGACTGATTGTTTCCCTACAATTAGCTGTGGGAAAGTTGCAGGAATTTGAGAAGAATTTGCATTAGATTGTAAAAAAAAATGCAGAGATTATGATGTTGCAAGATTGTTTTCTATGTCATACAGTCCTTCAGGATTAAGACAACAAAATTGAAGCAACAAAAGACATAACAGCTACACTTTGATTTATTAGACTGAAATTTTCACTATCACCAAGACAGTCACAATCTTCTGATTCTATTACTTTGCATTTATAGTGTATTATCTGCCTTCAAGGAGATAGGTCACCTTTGAAATTACTAGCATCGTAGTAGGGCTGGATGTCTTTGATCTTTATCTGACTGTTCCTTAGATGCCCTAGAACACCAGGGAGATATCATTGATATATAACCCGTTAGTTTCTAGTTCCAGAACTTTGATCTTATTATAATGTCTTCAACTTTAGAGTTTCATTCCAGCCTTTCCTACTTCAAAGCTATGTATCTTTATATCCACTGAATGCTCCGGAAATGTTAAAACATGCCTGCTTGGTTTTATGGTACTGTACAGTACCATCTGGAATTTTAGGGAAAATTATGTCTATATTTAATATAGTACTAAATCATAATTTAGTACTATAGAAATCTAGAAATGTGGTTAAACAATCTCATTGCATTGAGCAGATGTGGCAACTGGTGTTATAGTGAAATACAGATGGTCACATGCTGTGCTCAACGACATCTTTTCTGTGCCATTACTGTTAGGTTCTGGTAATGATTTCAGCCTTTTTTCCATTGTACCCCATTCCTCCAGATGGTCCTTCTGCTTTCATTCTCTAAAAGGCTGGATGTGATTGTCACTGACAGGAAAGGAAGAATGTTGCTTAGGCAGAATTGAGATTTATCCCTGTTTTTGAACAAGTTCAACACAAGTATATTTGAAGAGGAAGAGAATCATGAGGAGAATAGTGAAAAGAAAGTTAAAAGGGAAAATCAACCAGGTCAGTTCTCTTCAAGTACAGTATATCTCTATGTGAATCTCTATATACCTAGGGCAAGAAAAGGCATCGCAGATTCTAAAATGAGAAGAGTCAGGTATGCTGTAAATTAGAAAAAAAAAATATTTTTTTTCTTCAAAACCCAGAAATCTTGTCAAAATGATAAGAAGAAATAGATGATTATGGAACTGGAGGCTAAAACATATAAAGAACGGTTGCTGGAACTGGATATGTCTTGCTTAATGAAAAGAAGGACTAGGGGTGACATAATAGTAGTGTTCCAATATCTCAGGGCCTGTCACAAAGAAGAAGGAGTCAAATTATTCTCCAAAGCACTTGAGGGTAGGACAAGAAGCAATGGATGGAAACTAATCAAGGAGAGAAGCAACTTAGAACTAAGGAGAAATTTCCAGACAGTTAGAACAATTAGTCAGTGGAACAACTTGCCTCCAGAGGTTGTGAATGCTCTCACACTGGAAGTTTTTAAGAAGAGATTAGATAACCATTTGTCCAGAATTTATCTATCATGAGTTCTTAAAGAACCTGAATATGAAATTGAAATATGAAATGTAAAACTGCTGAGCTATTTACAAATACAGTAGAACCTCTGGTCACGACCATAATTCATTCCATAACTTTCTTGGTAGATCAGCAAATATTCCTAAGAATGACGATGTGGATCAAGATTTAAAAAGGGATGATAAAAGAAACAGCAGGGAAGTTAGCTTAAGATCATAAAATGTAGGGAATGATTATTAAAGAGAAAAACAATAAAACCCATAGAATGAGCTTTCCTAAAAGGAAACAACTTGCCTACTAGAATGGATTGTCAATTGGTGAGATAAGCTGAGAATCTTCACTCTAAGGCAGAGCTGTGACTTATGTCAATAGTCAACAATAACTCAGTGTCAAGGCCATGAAGCACAAAACACATAGTCTGTTGAAACATGAACAAAGTGGGAAGCAGCAGCAACAATTTTAAACTGTTGTGGATCTAAGAAGAGAATTTCACCATAATGCTGACAGAAAGCAATTAATAATTCAATGAGGCTTCATTCTGATTTACAATAAAGATACTTATCTAGTTAAACAATGTTGTGTGCCCGATTGATTTCAGACAAGGCCAATCCATGCCTAATAAACCTAATAAAATTGACGGATGGGTGGAGTGATGGACATCAGGTAGTCTGGCAAATGGTTAATTGGTCTGGCAACAGGAAATGGAAAGTAGGAATAAGTGGGCAAAAGTCATCTTGCTAAAGTGTGCAAAAAGATCAGTGTGGGGTTCATTCATTCATTCATTCAGTATGGCCACCCATGTCTCCAGAGACATGCTAGGCAGTGAACACACATTTTCCAATGCTATCATCAAGATGACTTTGTAGACAACTGTGTTTATGTTCAATTTATAGATACATGTTATTATTAAGAATAACAGAACAGAATACTATAGAATAACAGAATTGGAAGGGAACTTGGAGGTTTTCTAGTCCAACCCTCTGCTTAGGCAGACAAGTGCCATTTCAGACAAATGGTTGTGCAATCACTTCTTAAAAACTTCCACCGTTGGAACACCCACAATTTCTGGAGGCAAGTCATTCCACTGATTAAATGTTCTGTCAGGAAATTTCTCCTTAGCTCTAGGTTGCTTCTCCCTTTGTTTTGTTTTCATCCATTGCTTCTTGTCCTGCCTTCAGATGCTTTGGAGAATAGGATGACTCCTTTGTGGCAATCTTAATTGAAAAGAGCCAAATGGATGATAATATTCCTTCCAAGAAATTCAGTCCTGATCTATTTAATGAAGAGACAGGATCTCCTCCCTCAGCACATGTCCCCTAGAGATAAACACTGAATATATTTTAAAGAGGCTAATATGCAACGTGAAAGCTTATATACTAAAAAGGGGGGAAAAAGAGGGGAATTTTGTTTCAAATTAGGACATAATAAAATGTTATATATCACTTTTGTAGAGAACTGTCAGGGTAATTATGATTTAATAGCTGACCAGCTGCTGTAAGTTTGTAATGCTATAATGCTGTAATGATGATGCAATGGTAGCAATGAGTCAGCAGGATTATTTGACTGCTACCACTTTAAGAGGCTGTAATATAAGAGAGACTCTGTGAGGGCATACCTCTCTCTCCATGTGTGCTTCCGTAGTGTAGCTGATTACTGATTGCTGTTTGTTCAAGGCCTGTATCAAAGTACTTGTTGTATATATGCTTTCTAGGGATAAAACCACTGTATGTAAATGCAAACCTCTATGTACTGTATTTGCTTCTGGGATGTCTCACCTAGTCACACTGTGGGCACTCTGACAAGAACATTGTATACAAAATGTTGTGTACAAAACATACAGATTGTTTTAATTTTTATTTTTAAAAGTTGCATGAAATAGAGATTGAAATAATAAACAAATAAATGTGTCATCGATATCTCAGTGATAAACTTTCCAAGCACAGGAATGATATCTTCCAGGTATCCAGGTGTAGAAAAAAAATAATCAGCCTGACATTGGTAAACTATTGCAGGTCACAGTAAATAAATAAAAAAAAACCTGTAGTTTTTTTATAGACTAATATCAGCACCTTGAACTAGCCCCAACAATAAATATCATTCTATTTTTAATAATTTCTTAATTTGTAATTAAGTTGTACCCTCATCTCTTTTTGATACATCAATAAATTCCATTGGCAAAGGTCACCATATAGCCAGTAATATTATGGAGTCATCATATACAATATGGTGATACATGGCTCAATAGTAGCATTTTCAAAAAGGGTCTTGGAGTCCTAGTGAACAATCACCTTTAATATACCTATTATTATTCTATTTTTTATTATTTTTTTTCAGGTTTCAGTTTGTTTTTCGGTGGAATTGTACAGCTTATATGCTATTTTAAAGGTGAAAAATTCTGAAGTGATTTATCTTGATGTGAATTTTTTGCATCTTAAAAACCTGGCATTTTAACATGCCAGGGGTGTGTAGATTTTCTATATCCACTGTAGGTCCTAAGTTTCTGGATAAAAAAGAATAAGAAAGAACACTGGATATGTTTTTTTAATGGTCTTATGTACGAAACTAGAATTGATACAAAAGAAAACCATGAAAAAATATAAAGGTGTAGCAAATTATCTTGTTTCTGAAATTCTAGAAATTTCTCAGATTAAGTGAAGAAAGTTAGTTTCATTAAAGTTCATATCCATCCTTTCTAGCCATCAGAAACTCAAAATAATACTATTATTAAATTTGTAGATGATACAACAGTGGTGGAACTCATCTCTGGGGGGGATGGGTCTGCCTATTGAGATGAGGTGGACCGGTTGCTTTCGTGGTGTGGAGACAATAACGTGGTCCTTAACACCAATAAGACCAAGGAGCTTATAGTGGACTATAGAAGGACTAGATCAGACATCCAGCCCTTGCTTATCAATGGATACCGAGTGGAGCAAGTGGCCAGTTTTAAGGTTCTGGGTGTTATCATAAAAAAGGACCTGACCTGGGGCGTTCATATTGCAGCATTGGTCAAAAGGGCCCAGCAGAGATTTTACTACCTGAGACTTCTCAGGAAACAACAACTGAATGAAAAACTGCTGATGACTTTCTACCACTGCACCGTATTTTAACTTATTGCACCTGTGTATGGTTTGCCAATTGCACAGTGGTAGATAGGATAGTGCTCCAGACGGTTAACGTCATTGCCCAGAGGATCGTTGGTTGCCCTCTTCCCTCCTTGGAAGAGTTTTACAGTTCCCGCTGCCTTAAGAAAGTTCAAAACATTCTTAAAGATCCATCTCATCCTGGGTACCCTTTTTTTGAACTATTACC
>JANHFL010001897.1:164040-177487 GCA_032468155.1 Oxyrhabdium leporinum
CTCTTCTCTTCTCTTCTCTTCTCTTCTCTTCTCTTCTCTTCTCTTCTCTTCTCTTCTCTTCTCTCCTCTCCTCTCCTGCCCTGCCCTGCCCTGCCCTGCCCTGCCCTGCCCTCCTTTCCCTTCTCTCCTCTCTTCTCCTCTCCTCTCTTTCCCAGCATTAGAGCCTTCTTCAGAGATCCTAGTATAATGCATCTGAAATAGAATAAACTGAACCTGGTCATTTGTGCCTTGAGGGAGAATTCTGAACTGATATATATCAGTGAAGACTCAATAATCCAAGCCAAAAGTATCTGAAAAAGTTAAATCAAGGCAACCGGACTAAAGTTTGTTGGACAAACTTTGATCCAGTTGCTCTGATTTAACCTTTTCAGATCTGAACCGATACGTTTGACAATCCATTTATTTGTTTTCCTGACTACCCCTGGCAGTCGTCCAACCACCATAAGATTCTGATAAATGGTTAAATCTGCCACTTCAGTGTTTTGTCAAAACTTGCCTCCTCCCCCAGCCCCAACTGGATGTTTTTGAGTCTACCAAGTGCTCAGTAATGTGCCCTGCAATAAGCTGTTAGGGCAGTCCTACTAAGTGACATTATTACTGAAATATTTTAGAGAGTGCCTACTAGATGAAACAAATTATGCCAGCATACCTTTGTGTCATTTTACAGGCTGGAAGAAAACACCTTAGCCCAGCTGCTTATATGTTCCCCAAATCTGATAGTCTAGAGCAGCAAGTTAAGCTCATGCACTTGTTTTGTATTGTATTGTGCTTGTATTGTATATTATATTGTGAACTGCTTCAAATTGGGTTGAGTTGGTTGACACCTGAATTGAATTGAATAAATACATACGAGTGCTGGTAAATATGTTAATGCAGCTCTCTACAAAGCTGAAGTGGAATTGTTAAATAAAAAAAGACAAGAAGATTTGGCCCAAAATATGGAAACTCTGAGCAACATTTAGATGTATTTGTTATTTTACTTAGATAATAACAAAACATCTTCCTTAATCTTGGACCGTTCTTTACATATTTTTATTATCTATGTTTTTTTGGAGGCTAAGTTTTATTATGGGTAGAAATGAAAAACTGAAAAATAGAAATATTCTCAGAACTGACAACCATGGTGGAAAATGGTTCCTAACAATTTACACTGATCTCCAGAATTAAAAGGCAAAATTACACCACCAATGCTGTGAGAATAATATTATTGCCATTGAGTGTACATACCTATAAGGTATCCATGAAGATGAAATGGGGGAAATGCATGCATATGTTTTACATTAGGTTCCAGTTTTATTCTCCTGTTGAAAAAGGTCACATATAATAGAGCTGGAACATTTTCTGTCCAAATTCACACAGAATCCTTGCCAGTCATTGATGTGGTCCAGATGTTGGAAAAATGGTTTGACAGAATATAGTACAAAAGGTATATCTTCACATTATATTTTTACAAACAAGGGGTCAGCTAAGTCAGTTGGAGACTGACAAAATTGCTTCTAATAGAATACATTTTTCCCCAAATTCTTGAACATATCTGAATAAATGTTAAAAAAAATCCTTCTGTTACATATCAGGCAGAGAGCATGAGTGGAACTGTTCAGTTCCTTGCTTACTGTCTGTGCCAACATAAGCTTAGAAGAGGAGACAGCAAAAGATCTGAATGTCTTGTTTTACTCTCATCCCAAACAATTGGCTTGATGAGATGGCACGCTATGAAAAATAATCTTGGATGAGTTACATTTTAGCAATAACTATGATAATCCACTGAGCACAGTATTCCAAGGAAACAGAACAATCCTATTATCCACTCTGAAAAAGAAATCCATTTTTTTGAAGCAAAATCAACAATTCCACACCCTGTTCACTCCTCATGAAACACTGAACTAACAAAAGAAATGAAGAAAACAGTCCAAATCCAAGCAGCTTATTCTGAAAGGACAATATTTTTGTTTAGAATTTTGCTGGCATCTCTCCTTTATAGTAATATGAACATGCAATGAAGTTCTGAAGCTTATTACAGCTAGCATCTAACCATGACTGAGGCTTTTGGACAGGATTCTCTGAGGAGATGAATGCCACAGCCTTTGGAGCAAGGATAACATTCAAGTGAATACAGGTAGTCTGATTAATTAGAAAATACCAGGCAGTGCTGTTAAGTGAGAAGAATATTTTTGTCTTCCTGGAGTATTTTAATTTCTTCTTAGAAAATGACCTGGAAAGTGACAAAAACCTAGTTCTGGATTGTCACGGATCATGCATGAAGGGGGTGTGTGCTCACATTTTTGGCGAACTGGTTGTTACAGTATGTGCAGCCCACCTCTGAGAGAAGGTATATATTAATTAACAAACATGGATATAAAGACTGGCAAGATAGAATCCAGATCAGCTAACATAGACATGAGGAGTTTTATAAAAAAGGGGTTATTACAGGAAAGATGATTGCTTATAGCCATCAATCTCATTTTAGGTTCCAGTCACACATTATTTTTAGAAGGATGGATTTAAAGAAGAATGTCACAATTTGCATATAATATAATATCATGATGATGGTTCAGAAATCAAGCCGATTAAACAAACCAAACAATTGTTTCTGAATCTAAGCACAATGATTTCTAATTTTATGGTTAAATATTATTTGTTAACCTGGCCACTGCACGTTATATAATAAGCATGTTTGTGATACACCATGGTTAACAAAGTACAGTATGTGAACCAAACCAATATCAAATAAAAGTGTGCAAGCAATGTACAGCTTGTTCAGATGGATTGTTTATGATGTGTATTACAGATGTACAAGATAATGTAAGTGCCAGCAAACTGCTAAGCACAATTATTCCTGAGCTCTCAAGAGGGCTTGTGGATGTTTGTGAAATATGTTGTGTATAAGGTACCTAAGGTATAAATGGTCTTATAAACTGAGTCATGTCATGAGTGACTGAATGGGGTCAAAAGATTCTAATGAGAAAAAACATTCACACTATCTCTACCTCTTGGGAATCTCTTGATAGCAATTGTCTCTTATTACTTCTGTAATCAAGCCAAATTTGCTTTTTATGCAGCAAATGTGAGGAGGGATTTATCCTTGGTTCCACATTTGTGTAGAAACATTCACACTATACAAGATAAGTACTCCTTTGTGTAATGCAAATTTTGATTTGCTACTCTGCATATGAAGATGGCCATCATGTTTTAAAAAGGACCTGTATGAAATTGTGGAGATTGTTAGTCTTGATGAGTCATTCCAGCATCCTTCTTTATGTATTAGTTGCACAGGAGCAGCTGTAGTAGAAAGTCCATGTATGGAAGCTTTTTAAATATACCTGGGTGGCTACTATATGTTAGAGGAGGCAAGAATAAATGGTCCAATCTATATTGTTCTACTCAGTTTTGGCAGAATTGACATTTTAGTTATGTCCTTTTACATATCTAGGTATTTAGATGCTATTCACCTGGTTTGACTCCTGTTGACTGTATGGACAAATATTCCATGTATGTCTGTAGTAATCATCCATTTCCCCTTGTAGGACATTTCAGTAAATTAAATTGATCTCTTGCCTTCCACCTCTTTTACTTGTTTCATCTGTTACCTTCCTCCTCTTCTACTTCTTTCTCTTCCCTTCTCAATCCTACAAGCATAATAGCTTTTTTTCTAATCCATTATCTACTTCTATTGCATACGCTTTGAGTTTTTATTTGCTAATCATCACTTTAGGCAAGCGGTCAATCTTCTTTTGGTCCAAGATCATCTTGCTAAAGTCCACAGTACTCTTAAAAGCTATTTCCAAACTCATAATTTGAAGTGTCTATATACTTTCTCCTCCAGTGGCCAGTTTTCACAGCAGACGTTATCATTACTTTAACTATTCTCATCACTGCTATCATTGGAATGGGCTTATCCTTCATGATTTTTTTTCTCACTTGTCATTGTCTTCTTCCTTAGCATTAATCTCCTTTCCCCCCCTACTGCATACAGTCCATCTTTATCTATTCCTGAACCTAAGGAAACAAAACTATCTACCATCTTCAGTTCCTTACTGACACTATAAATTCCCTAAGCATGAAGACTGACATTATCTTGATTTCCTAATATTTAACATCAATGGTGATCTTTCACTTTCTATTTTACCTTCAAAATGACCCCTTCTGAGTCTTATTTATTTTCTTCTAATGAAGTCATCTATCTATTTCAAGTAGTTAGTTTCAACTTCCAAGTTTGATACTAGCAGTTATCTCTTCCACTCCTGCCATTTTGGTGATATATTTGCTGTTAAACATATGTGGAGACAATGTATTTGCTATGTTAGATAAACAACTATGGGAACAATATGCTCCCAGTTTCACTCACTGTCTTATTAAGAACTATCCTATTTCTTCACATTTGTTTCTTGCAGTAATTTTGGTTCTTGGTAAATATTCCTCAGCAGTGTAATCACTGGGTTCTGATACACCATTAGTAGCATGGTTTACATAATCAAAGGTAATGAAGCAAAGATAAACAATCTTTCTGTATTCTCTTGTGCTTTCCATTATCCAGCTTACATTTGCTAACTGAATGAATGCCCCTCTCCCTTTTGTAAAACCTGCCTGTTCATTTGGCATTTCTTTCTCCATGTCAGCTCTTCTCTAATATCATAATCAGAACCTGCTTGTACGAGGAGTTAGTGGCACAGTTTAGCAAGTTGCTCATTCCATTTTTAAATATGTGTGTGTGTGTGTGTGAATTTATCTCTCTCTCATCATTTATGTATTGTGTATCGAGCTGACATTGGCCCTCAGTGACCACATATATTTTCTTCTCCAGAACATACGCACACACTACAGACACATGCACACACACACACACACACCACACACACACACACATATTCTAAATAGCATTTGAACAGTTTATATTCCTGTAATAAGAAATTCAGTCCAATAAAAAAATGCTGTTGTAGCCAAAGGCTTATTAAACCAACAAATACAAAAAGACTGACAAATCATTAACATAGGAAGAATTTATTTATTTATTTTTTTTATTTTTTTGTTAGATTTATATACCGCCCCATTCCAAGGACTCGGGGCGGTTTACATATAAAAATCTTTAAAACCCCGTTTTTAATGAATACAATAATAATAATAATAATAATAGAATGGAATGGAATGAATATTTGGCCAAGACATACATGGAATTTGTCTGGTGCAGCAGCTTTTAGTGTATTCTTCAGGATACATCGTCCTTTCCATTTTTCAAGTAAATCCTATAGCCAAATTTGGCAACATTGTAAGTGACCTGATCATTCTTGTCAGTAATAGAAATGCTATGTGACAATCATTTATTTATTTATTTTATAGTTCAGGTGACAATCTGAGATTGATGTTGCTAAAAGGACTTATGGTCTCCATTGGCAGCAGTAAGTAATGGCCAGACAGAAAGTTAGAAGCTTCTCTAGAGCCGATGATTTAGTGATGGTAGATGCAAAGCTATTCAACATTAGCATAGAGAGGAAGTTAAAATTTCAAAGTGACTAAAACTGGACTCCTGCTATGATACCCCTAAGGTGAGAAGGTGTTTGTAGGTGAGTTGCCATAATACTGGACAAGAAAGCTTGCTTGTGGCTAGAGGGGGCTGTGGTCTTTGACACAAATCCCAATGCAGTTAGCTTTGTAGATAGAAGATCTGTAGTAAAAAGAATGAGCTTAGTGGAAGCTGGAGACTTCCATAATATTAATTCAGTAGAAGCAAGCTGGATTTTAAATATAGTTTTGAACTAACATTATCACAAATAATTGTGATAAACCAATTCAATCATTTTACTCTTTCATGAAGGAGCATGTTGGCTCACAGATCTAGCATGCTGAGCTGATAATTAGCAGGCTCACGTTTGAGACCTGCCTGCTGCTGCAGGGTGGAGTGAGTTCCTGTCATATGCTCCAGCTCCTGCTGATCCAGCAGTTCAAAAAATGGGCAACTGCAAATAGATAAATGGGTATCACTTCGATGGTCAACTTCACAGGGATGCGAAAGGAGCCCCAACTGGGCATTCTTCAGGCAACAGTGATGTCACCGGCAAATTCTCACTTTGGTGCTTCCAACATGGAAGTATTAGTATTAGTACTCTTTCATATACTGGTAATCTAGATCTGGTTTACAAGACTGAATAATCTAGATCTGGGTTACAAGACTGATTAATCTAGATCTGGGTTACAAGACTGATTAATCTATACATCAACTACTAACTGGATAGCCTTAGAGAAAGTTGTCAATTGTTCATGATATGACAGAATAGAATAAGAATGTAAAGGCTCAGCTGAAGAGAATTTACAAAGCATATGATTTCAACATAAACCAGGAGGTGCAGATTAAAATTAGATCCTCTTGTATAAATTCTGTTGATGCTATATTATCCATTGCTAAAAGACTCCCAGGGGTTAGCTTATGAATACATTTAGCAACAATTTGAGCATTGATCCAAGTATGTTCTATATTTGAAAGTCTTTATAGCTTCATGTACATTCTCTGTGTCTATGAATACTTTAAAGGAACTTATTGTAACTGAGTGCAGGAAGGCCGATTCTTTGAGAGAATGCCAATTCTTTCTGGGCAATGAAAGTGGTTACCTTGGGATGGCAACCATCAGAAGGGTGTTGATTTGTTTTCTTCTGCTCAAGGTCAGACTGAAAATAAACTTTGCTTCCTGAAGGTTGGGTCTTTAAAGATTGGTACAATAAACAAAGATTTAAATCCCAAATAACCTTGCATACAATAAGTAAAAATATCCAAAGATTGGAATGTAACCACTAATCTTTTATAAAAAGACAATGGAAGCCAGAGGAGAGAAGAAATTTCGAGTTAATAAAATTGCAGTGAAGTCTAGTGAACCCTGGACTTTATCTCAATCATGTAACATGTTAAAATTTAGTCTAATTTGGAGATAGGTAAACTTACTCATTCCAATTGAAAAACATATGTAATTTTTCAGATTACTAGGAAGATGGTACTAAAAACTATGCTAGACTTTATAAGAGGTCCACCAGAGGCCGATTGTGATAGAAATATCCTAAAAACCCATTAAATACTTAATTGAGATATCCAGCCAGAGTGTCAGTTGCTTTTTTGGGGGAAATCAAGCTCCATGTCAAAATTGTCTAAAGTTTCTCAAATAAAATAATTATTGTTGTTACAGTTTATGAAGTGTATTTTGATTGAATTTTTAAGCATATGTCCATAATAAATTTTGAAAGGTGGTTGAAAAGAGCCGTCTGACTGATCTAGATGGGAAGCTTTTGAAAAGCATGTTGTAAGTACAGATCTTGCCTCTCTATGGGCTGACCAAGAGACAGAAGATCCAGCATCGCAAATCTGTTAGTGGCCAGAAAAGTTTCCATATGCATTTCCAATTTCTTGTTTGTTAATAATCTATGGGTAGTGATTTTCTATTGGTGTGAGGCTCTTTTCTTACATCTCATTCTTCAGAGCCCATTGCAGTAATGCCAGCTTTGAGATATGGACATTTAAAGACCCATTAAAATCCATGAGTGTAAAAGATAGCCCAGTTAAATAAAGACAGAAGTAAATGGAATTTAAAAAAATGGAAGCTTTAACAAGAAAAGGAAAAAATGCTGATACAGATGTCACCATCCGTGTTGCCATATTAGTTCCTTCTCTTAATGCAGTGGGTACTTCTTCTCTATCAAATACTTTCTTATTTCACAGCTGTTCTATTATCTGTCATACCCCACATTCTAACTGAATTATTTCCTGAGTATAGTTTCTCTCTACTAATATGCCTGTCACTTTATAATATCATTTGTAAAGAATCTCAATATCTCCCTCTTTCTTTAACCTCATTTGTCTCTATTAGATCTCTTCCATGGTTATTGAGTTTTCCTACTTTAGTTGTAATTTCTCCTGTGACTTCTTAAGTTCCATTTTTTTCCTGTATTAATTTGCTCTGTTTGTTCCCATTCTTGCCTGATATATTTTTCCTAGTCCTCCTTCTTTGATCTTGGATGTCCTGTATTCATTCAATTTTTTTGGGGGGTGGGGTGGGGTGATTGCCTATGGCTTACATCCTGAATCTTTCCCTACTATCAAAATGTTTTCTTCAGAAATCCACTTGGACCTTTTCTTTTATGAAATTTAGGAATTTCTTCCCAATAATTTTTTTAATTTTTCCCTACTTTTCATCAGTTCTCTTTCACATAGCTAAACATTTTAAATTGTGCCTTTTATGGGTCTTATATCTTATATATCTTCCAGGTCATGTCTTTCAAGCGCACCTACTTTCTTTCATTCTCTAAGTTTAACTTCTGTATTTGATATCAATAATTAATGATCCACTCCATATTTTGCACCTGGAATAAGTAACAATGTTATCTATTCAGTGCTATCCAGATTTAGAATCGGCATTTATGTCACATTGCAAAACTGATGTACATTGCTTGCAAAACTTAGTCACCCATGTCTCTTGGTATTTCATCCAGCATTTTTTTTTTTGGCCACTTGCAAAGAATGTCTTCATCTCTTCCTCCATTGTGTCTATAATAGGAGCAGACATTTGGATATTCACTAATTTTAATAAGTACGATCATATCATGTACCGGGCTACAATTAAGCGCATACTTACTGATATCCTTTTTGAATATCAATGCCATTGCAGTTCTTCACAGGGACACATGCTCTGAATATATATCATGTAATTATCTGAATTAAAATGATGAGTTCCAGAAGGATTACCAGCAAGGTTTCTCAAAAACACCACCACCAACAACAACATGTCATGCTCAAATGAACCCAGATTCTATTTTTAAAAAAGGTAACAAAAGCACAATAAATCAGTTTTAAACTAAAATATTCTTACCTATTTAATGCATCCAAGTTAATGTACTGTATAGGAAAACTTGGATTTCATTAAAAAACAAACAAAAAAACCCCTAGAATCCCAGGCAGGGGTTGAAAAATCCAGATCTGGGTTTTAAAAGAGCCATGGTGGCGAAGTTTCTGTGCAACTAGCAAAGTCTTTTCTGAACTTAGAGATTCATCTCATGGCTCCTTGTCTAAATAATAGAGTCAGGTCCATATAGTCTTCTTGACAATAATACAGGTTTGTCATAGACTTCTTCCAAGTTTCATACCAAAGTTTCCTCCACCAATAAGTTGGCTTTCCTTGTTACTGAAAATTATTACTAGGGTTCCTGCTCTCCTTTGGCCTCACCAGCAAAGGTGAACTCACCAGATGCTCATTATTTTAGCAATATCACCGTCAGTAGGTTCACTGAGCCTATGCATTAGTTCAAGGTGAGAGTTCTCTGGGAAAACTTCTAAACCATTGTTTTAAAATATCCTATCTATGTCTCTGTCTACGTAAGCCTTGGCTTTAACAATTATCAGATTTATTTAAGAGCCGTTGAAGTACATCATTGACTTATGGAGAAGATATAGCCCTCTGAGATCTTCAGTGCAATGTATTTGTCTTTTTTATCTGAAGTAAAAGGTTTTATTTTTTTTAACTAAAACACAATTCTGGAAATAGTGGAAATGAGGATCATTTGCAAGGATAGAAAGGCTGCAACTGAAAAGTAAGTATTCGAATAAACTAGTGTTAGCTATGTTTCCTTTTTCTTATTTTATGCTTCTAATTTCTTCAGCCTACTCCTTTTCTGCTTTCTGTACAATATGGCTTACCTTGTATGGTCTAGTGTGATATATGTGTATGCATGTGTGTATAATTCTTCTATTGGTTAAAATAGGCAGTTTTCCTTTGAGTTCAAGGTTTTGGGTGTCATTTTAAAGTCTTGAACAACTTATACTTGTATATCTTTGGGATTCCCAGTTGCGAGTGCCTACCCAACCAGATCAAGTAGGATGGGCATTCTCCAAGTTCTTTCTCTTATGGAATATTATCTCCAGGAACCATGAACATGATACTTCTTGCTCACTGCCACCCATCTTTGGAGTAGTGTTTCTCCTGAGATATACTTGGCTCCCACCTTGGTTTTGTTTGGAAATCCTTTCAATTTGGAACAGATTATTCTTAAATGAGATCCTCCTTCTGTGAAGTGACTATGATGGCAGTTCCTCAGCATTGGACAATTACATCCTTCTATTTAGTTTCTGATGGTTCCTATTTGAATGTTGCATTTATTTTTCTTTGTAAGTCACTTTGAGTTGGATCATAAACCATACTAAATAAATGATGATTGTATAACATGATAACAAGGTTAGTTTAGTGTTGTTACAGTATTCACACAATCCGCTAAGGAACACATTTATATTTCAAAGCTTAAGGAACTATTGTTTAATAGGTCAATCTAAATCATATGCAAGAAGGAAGTGAGATAATTGTTCATTTTAAATAGCTCCTGGTAACTCTTTTTGTACTCATCCTAATTTACTATTCATATTCCATATTTATATATATTCATGGGTTGATAACCTAAGGTATCACTATCTTCTTTCCCAAACCTTAGCATAATTGTGTATCAAATATTTTTATTGATGTAATTTTCCTGAGATAAAATTACAAAGATGAAATCATGCCCCTTATTATCTAAAATATTTGCTACATTTTTTTTCAATTTGTGGAAGCCTGCCTTTTTATGATCAAATGTATATTCTAACTGATTCATTTTATGTTCTTAGGTACCAGAGTTAGACTAAGGTAAGGAATGTTGATTGTTTTCTGACACATTATATGTTGTTTTTTTCTTTCCAGAAGAAAATGGACACAAGTAGGAACTGTCTAAATTATTAACTTACTAGCAACTGATTATTAAATCAAAAGACAATTGCTCCTCCATTTTCTCCCCAATGCTAATGTTTACTGAAACAATGGTCAATTCTAACTCTGATCATAATAGCACAGCTGTGCCAATCCCTTAAGGATAAAGGCTGCAATTGTATAAACATTTACACATAAGAAAATATCCACAAATCGGATTGGGTTTTGTTCTTTCTATCAGTTCAAAACCTTGGAATGCATTTGAGAACTATCAGTCTGATGATTCTCATCAGAGCTTCGCTGAGTCCCTCCATATGGAACATCTCCATTTTAGCCTCAGAGCTAAAGAGATTGTGTATAGGTTGAAGTCACCCAGCAAGATGTCTGAGTGCAGAATTGAACCAGAGTTTTCGTAGCCCTGATACAGCACCTTAAATTATATATTATGCTGCATTGGATTGCATCTCTGTTTTTCTTCATACTTTTCTCTACCTGCAAATACATTGATATGCACTGAGATGGTTCTTCCCCATCCAGGCATGGAAACAAGTTTTTAAAAGCCTAAATTACTTTGGATCAAAAGATACAATTGTGTAACCAAACCTCAAACAATCAGGTGACCTCATCCAGCAGGTTCATGTAGATTTTGAATAGTAAATGAGAGAGCACCACACCCTAATGAAAGGTTGAGAGAATGATTTCTTTCCCCACCAACCAACATCAGCTTAGAATCAGCCTCTGATGGAAGGAATAAAACTAGTACTTTCCTCCAATTCTCAGTTCCTGGAACCAATCCAGAAGGATGCTATACTTATGGTATTGAAAGCCTCTGAGAGATCAAGAAACACAAGAATGGACACACTATCTCCATCCTGACTTCACCACAGGTTATCAACAAGCATGACCAAGGCTGTCTCCATACTGAACCGTGGTATTAAACCCAACAAAACGTCCTTCAACTTTCTCAGATGAGTTCCTCCATCTTCTCAACAATATTCCATAAATGAGTAGGTTGGAGATAGGGTAATTGTTATCCAAAATTTTGAATTCAAGAATGGTCTTTTGCGAAAGGGATGTACCACTGCATCTTCTGAGTCTGGAGGCACTAGCCCCTCAAAGAGGCTGAAATCACAACATAAATCCTGTCAAGTCATTTCTCTGGTTGTCTTCACAACACAGGAGGAACTGTACTTCCTCAAAAGACATCAGTTCACACTCATCCCAGATCATTACAACACTGAACCAAAGTACCTCAGTCGAACCTGCCCAGTTGGAGACCAATCTGGAACTGATTTAAGTGACTTTTTTCACCAGATAGCCAGAATATTCTTCACAGCAGATGGTCATGTGGCCTGTCCTTTCCAATTAGTGAGTAGGTCACCTAAAATGCAACAATTGGACAGTTGTCAGAAATACACTAAACCTAGAGAAAGACTGATGTTCTGTTTCATTTATCACTATAAGGTTATCTTTAATATGGGTTCCAACATATTAAACATAAAGTGTAATGACTGCAATAGCCAGTTTGTACAACAGACAGGTAGAGGACTAGCAGCCTGCATTTATAAAACCAACTAGCAGTCAGAAGACGTAATGAAAACTCCTTTATCTCACAATACATTGACAGATGCAACCATAGTCTCAACTGGAAATTTTGAGCAGCCTAAACCAAGCTAAATCCAAAAATGCCAGGGAATTCCTGAAAACTTGGAACACAGGCAAATCAGCCACAATAAACGTATAAAGATAAACCCAATTTACACAACATCCAAAATAGACAATAAGAGCTAAAAGGACCATAATGCAACCTTTCCGGCAGCTTATAGCCAGCTAAGCAGGGAATAACACCAGACAGACTATCACACAGAAAACAATACTCTAATTAAAAGAAAACTACCAAGGAGAAAACTACCAAGGGAAATGGCAACATTAAAAAATATTTTATGTCCACAAAACTATGAGACTGTAACCAACACCAAATCAGTTTAGGCATCTAAATATTTTCAGTCTTGTCTGTGTAAAGTAATTATGATAATTGCTTCCCTCTTTCTATACATTTCATTATTTGCTCAGTAATGATTACAGTATTTATTTGCTTCAGATGTGACTTCTTAGGTCAGGAACAAAGATAGTTAATTAAGCACTCAAGACATAAATCCAAAGAAGCAAAGTTCTAGTTTTCTTGCTTAGTGACAGAACAACAACTGATAAATGCCAACAAGAAACAGGTTGGGCAAAAAAAAAGAAAAAAGGAACTCTCTCTCCCTTTAGGGGTATTTCCACCAAATTGCTTTGATAAAAGATGAATAAAAAGGAAATGATTGGCTAGTGGGTTGTTTAAGAAACCATAAATAGGTAGATGTAGCATACATTGGACCTCTCAGGTGGTATTTGAGAATATAGTGTAATTGTTAAGGAACTCTGCTATGGATAGGAAATATGGAAGACCATTTGGGACTTTGAACCCAGTTTGTACAACTGGATTTTCTCTTACTCCAATCTAGGTTTAACATTATAAAATATAAAAAGAGAAGAAATTCTTATATGGCTCTCTTTGAATTTTCAAAGAAAAGATAGGTCATAAATATAATGTGTGTTGCTTTCAGCAATGTTTAGGATAAACGTATGTGGAATTCTAGGTGTACTATATATAACTTACATAATCTATATCTTCAAACTTATGGCCAAAAAAAAAAGATCTTGGTGTCTTGGTGGATCACAAGCTGAACCATCAATGAGCCAAC
>JANHFL010001898.1:12726-36987 GCA_032468155.1 Oxyrhabdium leporinum
GATAGATAGATAGATAGATAGATAGATAGATAGATAGATAGATAGATAGATAGATAGATAGACAGACAGACAGACAGGCAGACAGACAGACAGACACAGACAGATAGCACTAATCAAGTTGTACCACAGCTGAAATCTCACTTGGAGGTTCCCCTTCATTCTTTGAATTCCCAAAATAGATTCCTGGCTTGACTCTGAGTATTTCACTGACGTGTGATAGAGAAATGCTGGGCTAAAAAACAAGGTTACGAAACATAGCCCATCAATACCCCCATATTACCCGAAAGGGGGTATAAAATAAAACAATGAGGAAGGGTTGCCTTAGGACAGTGATGGCAAACCTTTTGGGCTCAGTGTGTCAGAAATTCAGAAAATGCCTAACTTGACTCTTCCCTCTCCCCGAACAAAAGAGAAACAGTTCTCTAGCTCTCTTCCCCTTCCCTCCATCTAGACCGCCCTGAACAGATTCACTGGGTGGCAGCGCTGAGGCTGGACCTGAAGTGAAGGCCCGGGCCTCGACTTCAGCCCTAGCACCACCACTGCCACTCCAAAAGGCCTGCGCCTCACTTGCTTTGGGAAATGGTGCAGTTGCTCCCACAGCCTAATGCTCCCCAGGACCCTGCGAAGTGCTGTTTTCCTTCAGTCAGCCCTCTCTTTCTATTGACAGGCCCTGCATCCTATCCGAGGCTGCTCCAGCTCGACCAAAGTCTTTGTTCTTGAAGTGTCTTCAGAGAATGCACTTCCGTTGTACCCAAAATGGGTCCTAGCCTAGTGCCAAAGCCACTAAAGGCACAAGGAATAGCATATTCAACTTCTTTTATTGGAGTACTCCAGCAAAAGGGTCCCAGCCTCAAAGGAGCTGAGACCTCAAACAATGCCCAAGCACAAATTTTATACAGTTATGATTAAGGAAGTTAACATCCTAAGAGTCACACATTGGGTTCCTTGACACATGTTTCTTTTGTTTGGATTTTTCTACTTTACCCTCCTTCTTCATACATCACATGTTTATGTTAATAGGCTTTCTTATCAAAAGAGGTGTGTCTTTTACTATTATAATAAGCTAGAGGTTACCAAAGTTTATATAGTACGTGCCTTAGGTAGCATCCTTCTAGCATGTCCTTCTAACTTGCTACTTTTTTGTTGCTAGGCAGTAGTGTCCCTCCATTTGTTGCACTCATGCAGCTTCTTGCCTCAGCAATTCCTTTAACAAACTTTCCTAATTCCAACCTAAGACTATCACTTCCACGGCCTCTGCAGCTTCAGAAAGCCACTCAAAAGCACACCCTGCCCTCACACAATTTTTAGAGGGCCCAGAGGCTGCGCAAGAGCACACGCCATTCTTTTGCAATCTCCACAGCCTCCAAAAATCTTGTGAGAATGGGCGTGCTTTTGAGAATCATCGTCAGGTCTTGGTGAATGCTGGCGTGTCACTCAAACTTCATGGGTTGTTGTAGGATACGCAAAAATAACAAATGCAAGATTTTATTTAACAGGGAGGGCAAATGTAGGGAGGACGCAAAAGAAGTAATTAGATAGCTAGAAAAAGAAATCAAGGAAAGCTTTTAACTAAGCAAGGAGAGATAAAGGGATCCAAGAATTAAGATTCTCTATTGATAAAGCCTGCCAGAATTTTGAGCTTTTTTGACAAAAAAGAAATGCTTTTTTGAAGTATTTTGACAACAGTTTGATGATACTGTCATTTTATTGGGTTAGGAATATTTATTGTTGATGATTTTAGTATTCTTTAATGCTGTAAGCCGCTCAAAGTCAGTTCAAAGCAAGATGGGTGGCCAATAAATTGAATTAATAAATAAGTAAATAAAATAAATAAATAGCCACAGCCCTTGTCCCATGGGACTAGGTCAGTCCTTAAGCAATTGCTCTAGTATGCTTTTCTTAATTATTGATTCAGGATATTTTTGTTCCCTCAAAATCCCCTTAAGAACCACTCAGCATCTAAATCAGGGATGTCAAACTCGCATCGTCATGTCGTTGTCACATGACATATCTTAACTTTTTCCCCCTTCGCTAAAGCGCAAGCGGGCATGGCCAGCACGTGACACATCCGGTCCGTGGGCTGTGAGTTTGACACCCCTGATCTAAACGGTTCACAGATCCGAAGGGTTCAGAGTCAGACCCAATGGAGCTTTCTTTTGCCTTCATTAGGGAGTTTTATCTGTGATACCCACATCTATAAGCCTGGGCTTTTAAAATTGTTTTCATATCATTGTGAAAGCCATTGTACACACATAATTGTTTGACTAAAATTATGACAAGTTTATAACAGTAGTTTTCTAAGGCAAAATGTAGGCCTGGGGATCAGGTTGTTTCATGAACTCCCCCTTTAAAAAGTGGTTTCTTTGCCTGCTTAAGAAACAGAGTAGACATGTGTGTGCTTTAAACTGGGAGACTGGGAAAATTGCCACTTTTCCTTGAAGGTTGTCCTGAGCCAAAAGAGAGCAATTATGTGGAAAATGTCTGTCATAAATAGAAGGCTAATTTACTAGAGAAACTGCTTGCAATCTGCACAAAGCTTTTTGAACTCCAGTTGTAATACTTAGTAGCAAAAAAATAAAACCAAGCCCTGCAGCAATAAAAATAATAACACATCAGCAATTAATTATTATCAGGTTGCTGCCATTTTATTTACAACTATATACAAGTAGTCCTCAATGTCTGACTATTTGTTTAGAGACTGTTCAAGGCTGTATGAGTTCCCAAAAGTGCAACATTTGATACAAGAATGGGAGTTGCGGCATTTGCGTAGTGACATCATTGTATACCATTAGTCACTTGCCTCTTCATAGCAGACAACCAGGGCAATAAAAGAAAATCTATTTTCACAAGGAAGATAGAAAGTGCCAAAAGTGTTTTCTGAGTATCTTAAAGGACTGACGCTTAATCTTATCCTTCCTTATTTAACCAACACTACATAAGAGACATTGCTATAAGCTGCTACCCATTGGTAACAGCTGAAGCACATCAACAATTAATCACTGAAGCAGAGCTATCAGATTGTTGGCATTTTATTTACAACTGTATACGAATAGTCCTCAACTTACGACCACAATTGAGCCCAAAATTTCTGTTCCTGAGACATTTGTTAATTTTGCCTCATTTTATGACCTTTCTTGCCACAGTTGTTAAGTGAATCACTGCAATTTTTAAGCTAATAACACAGTTGTTTAAGCGAATCCTCATTAAGCTTCCTCATTGACTTTGCTTGTCAGAAGTTTGCAAAAAGTGATCACCTGACCTCAGGACACTGTAACCGTGCTAAGTTTCTGAATTCGGATCATATGATCATGGAAATGCTACAACAGTCGTGTGAAAAATGATCATGTCATTTTTTTCAGTGCCATAACTTCAAATGGTCACTAAATGAATTGTTATAAGTCGATGACCACCTGTATAGGCAGTCCGCGACTTATGCACATTTCTTTAGAGGCTGTTCAAAGTTACAAGTTACAACTGCACTGAAAAAGTGACCAGTCCTTGCACTTATAACTGTTGCAGCATCCTTACAATTATGTGATCAAAATTGGGGCAGTTAGTAATCAGTATGTATTTCAGACATTTGGAGTCTTCTGGAGTCACATGACCGCTATTTTCCATCTTCCCAGTCAACTTCTAATAAGCAAAGCCAACGGAGAAAGCCGCACGTGCCCAATGACCATCTGATTCACTTAATGATCCTAGTAATCTGCTTAACAACCACTGTGAGAAAGAGAATCTCTAGAATCTGACATAACTCTCTTAACAACCATCTCAGTGACAGAAGTTCTGATTCCAGTTGTGGTCATAAGTGAAGGACTACTAGTATCATTGCAAAAGTGAATTTTAGATACATGAATCAAAGACTTGTGTAGTAACTCTTCTTGCCTTTCTTCTGTTCATTTCTAGTGCGAGGTTTCCTTTGTGGTACATGGATTTTTGTGATATAGTCAGGAACTATCAGATTATTTGAAGCAAGTCTTTAATTCATCTGTGTAGTCAATTGAACTGTGATGCTCAGAGTTACTGAGGCTGTTTCTTCTAAGGCTGCAGATGAATGAATTGCAAATGATAAAATGTCCATTATAAAAATTATGTGCTCCATCTGTTAACTTCCAGTAGGAGGTACAGCCCAGGATATTGTATATTAATCTACTGTAGAAATATGTCTTAATATACACTGTTTGAGAATTAGTGATCTCCTATACTTCCTGTCTTGTAGGTCTACCAGGAAAAAATGGAGCTAAAGGAAACCAAGGCATTGGAGTCCCTGGAATTCAAGGCCCTCATGGACCTTCAGGTATTGTTTGGGAAGCCAGACATTTCTGATGGTTTTTCTAATGAATATATCCATTAATTTGCTTCTGCATACAGGTAGCCCTCAAGTTACAATCCTTTATTCAGTGAACATTTAAAGTTATAGCAGGAGTGAAAGAGTGATACTTATGCCTGGTCCCCTAAGTTATGATTATTGCAATGGTCACATGATCAAAATTCAGGCGCTTTATATCCATCTGCACCTATGACCACAGGGTACTTAAAATCTTCCCACTTGTCTATCTGCCCCCCTCCCTCATCTCTGCTCTTTTGGCTGCTCCACACAGTGGCACTCCTCAGTGGTAATGCTAGTGCTGAAGTAGAAACCTGGGACGTTCAGTAGTCTAAACTGTCAGCCATTACCCAAGAGCCCCTGCCGAGGAGTGACAGCTCAAGCCCCATACTTCAGCCCACTATCCCAGAGCCCCAGCACAGAGCCCCAGTTGCCTCCACCACCCTGTTTTCTGCAGGCTCTGCCGTGTCCAACTGACCTTAGCTGTCTTCCTCCCTCTGCTGTTGAGGTATGCCCAGCCTGGCCCTGGCTCCACCAGACTTTCTTCTGAAAGCCACTTGTGCCATTCTCCAAAATGCACACCCATTTTTGTGATGTTTTGGAAGGGCTCAGCAGTTTTCCAAAGGCTTTCTGAAGTATTGTGAGAATGGGATGCTCCATTTGGAGAATGGTAGGTGCACTAGTGTCTTGGTGTTTCAGAAGGCCTCAGCAGCTTTCTAAAGGCTTTCTGAAGCATTGTGAGAACAGGTGCACCATTTGAAGAATAGTGGCTGGGGGGGAGCTCAAGAGGAAGTGGCTTACTGAGGCTCAGAGCTGGGAGAACCCAAGTTGAGAATGACTTGGGCCAGTCTGAGGCCTCGCCTAATGATTTGGTTAATGATGGCAACAGGGAGCGCTGGGGTTGCTGTCACTAAGTGATACGGTCATGTGATGTTTGACCTAATAATCGCATTGCTTAGTGATGGAAGTTCCAGTCCCAGTTAACATCATAACTTGAGGACTACCTGAAGTTTAATTGGATTGAATGGCATCTTTCTGTAGCAGTTGCCATTGGGAGCAGGGTTTGAAAAGATGTTTTATTTAGGGAAGACAATTATATTTTTTATTTTGAAAGACTGAAAAGAACAGAATTAGGACATGATCCTGTGGAATTTGATGGTTGGGGAAGGATATTGTAATGGTATAGTTGTGAGAATGATTTTCCTTATGGGTGCTAACCATTCTTCATCTATACATTCCATATTTTGTCTAGGTCCTGAAGGCCCACCTGGGATAGGTAAAGAAGGACGTCCTGGACAACGTGGGGAGCCTGGGAAAGATGGAGAACGTGGAAGTCCTGGTATCCCAGGCCAAACTGGACAGCCTGGAATTTGTGACCCATCTCTGTGCTTCAGTGCAATTGTACGAAGAGATCCATTTAGAAAGGGACCAAATTATTAATCTGAGGTGGCAAACTAGCCTTGGTGCTTGCCCTTGATCTTTCAAGACTCAGGAAGAAAACTGGCAATAATTCCAATTCCTAGGAACTAAAGTACCTCTTATGGTGTAAAATAATATAGTAAAAAATTCCCATATTCAGTGTATGGGATTTGGGGCTCTGATCCAGTTGAATTTAGTTATCGCAGAAAATAGCGAGAGCAGTTTCTTCTCCTTACCTTAAATCATGACTGCTTGTCATATATGGCTCACTTTCTGTATTCCAGCTCTTTTCTCCAATGAGTTTAGTTTGGTAATTATGTTTGCCCAGCAGCACATGCTGGAATATGGATTGGGCTCTCTGCACTTGGTAATCAAGTGTAAATCACTGTGAAGATTTTTCTATTCAGCCGGCATATACACATCTTAATTTTAATGGAACATTGCTGGTTGTTATTTCACATGTTGATGAATTTCCCCAATTTCTGTGTCTTTCATATTGAGAAAGACACAAACTATCTGTTTCTCAATGTTTAATTTATCATTGGGCAATTTGATGCAGCGTATTATTAGCTATGCTGACTTTAATGAATTTATGCAAAATATTCAGTTATATGCTTCTGTCCACAAGAAAAACATCTCTGGAAGCTTCTGAAATAGTTTAAAATGTGCATTTAAAATGTTGGTTTCTCAGTATAGTCTGGCAAAGGTTTTCTGTTGCTGAAAAGCAAATCTTCACAAAAAAGCGTAACCTTATTTAATCTGTTCATCCTGATTACAGAATGCGAGGTTACCATTTTTTCCCCTATAGAATTGTAAATGTCAAACCGAAAGTTTACAAGAGACCTCTGATGCTTCCTCATAATTACAGTCTCCGCAATGCTGCTTTTTTTCAGTGTTCATTTTGTAAAATGAGATGCATTCAAGAAATGTGCTGGCATTGTAATCAACTCAGTTGTACAGTTTCCATCAGAATCTGAATCGGTGTTAAATATTAATGCAAAGATTTCATGTAAACTGTATTTACACAAAGCGTAAACTGCATTTAACTAGCTACAGTTGCTGGTTTTTCTGTTGTCATTTGTAATATGCTTGACATTCAAGGTTAAATAAAATTTTGTTGAGTTTCTGGTAACAAAAGTGATTTTATTGGGTCTTATTTCCATTTTATAGAACTGGGAAGGTGGGAGGGATTTACAGACATGTAATCCAACCCTTTCTCATCAGATCTATTAGATCATGATGACAATCCAGCCACCATGCTGAAGATCTCCAAGGAAGCAGAACATACCAGTTCATGTGACAGCCTCTTCCACTGACTGACAGCTCGTACTTTCAGCCTGCTCTTTTTGGATTAACTTGTCGGTACCTTCTGGAGCAACAGAAAATAAGCCCACTCCCTCTTCTATGCAACAACACCCCAGTTATTTGTAACCTAACTTTAACCCTGATCCAGAAAGTCTTCATCAGTGTCTTTTGCCACATCATCTGAAATCTCACAGTGGTATCATTTTTTATTCTCTCTTATTTCTAGCCAAACATTTTCAGAAGGATTTCTGTGCTCGGATTCCCTATTTTCAGTACAGGTATTCCTCACTTAATAATCATTCATTCAGCCATCTTTTGAAATTATGACAGCACTAAACAAAGGGACAAGACCCATGCCTGAACTTAACAGCCATTGCACCTCCACACTCATCTGATTGTGATTTGGGCAGTTGGCAACTCATTTGACTTATGACTTAGATCAGGGGTGTCAAACTCGTTTTCACTGAGGGCCGCATCAGGGTTGTGGGGGACCGGCTGGACGTGGCCGGCTGGTCGTAGCTGACTGGGTGAGCATAGTGTGGGTGGGCGTGGCCAGATCAATGTCACTCATGTCAGGGGTTCCTGTGGAGGCCCGGGTGGGGCTGGGGGATCTATTGTCTCCAGCGCAGCCCCTCACTGGCTCCAGGACAGTCCCGCGGATCTAAGGCTGACTGCATTCTGGTCCAGATGGCCGCCACCAAGTTGTAAATCAGCGCCTGGCTGGCGTGGGGGCAAGGCACCAGGGGCCAGTCCTTCGCTGTTTCCAGGGCAGCCCTGCGGGCCAGATCTAACCACATTGTGGGCCAGATCTGTCCTGCGGGCCTTGAGTTTGACATCCTTGGCTTAGATGATCATGTGATTGCCATGTGCAATCTTCCCTGTTGGCTACCCCAAAATGTTAATCTGCCTGGATTTCGGGGGAACTTTTTCATCCTGTCTCCTTGAGAAAAAAAGTAGGGCTGGGTGGAGACACTGCCCCTTGTGGGGCAAAATCAATCCATTAAACAGAACATTTGCTCTCAAGGAGGCTGGGTGAAAAGGTCTCTGTGAGTCAACGGTAGACCAGGAGCAAAAGAATTGCAAACCCAAGTAACATGCATAGCAAGAGGCTGAATCTCTATGGACTCAAGTTGCTTTTTGGTTAGGCTTTCAGTCTGTAATTAAATGTGGACTACAGTAAAAAAAAAAAGGCAAAATATAACTTTAGAGTCAATGTGGTTTAGTGTTGAGGCATTTGATTAAGACTTAAGAAGCAAAGATTTAAATCTAATAACAGCCATGGTAGATAGCAGCTTTAATTTTTAAAATCTCCAGGATCATTTTAATAAAACTGAAACTTTCATTTTACCATCAGAAAATGACAAGTTTTCCTTTTTCTTCCCCCCACTAATATGTTTGCTTGAAAAGATGCTAGATGAATGTCTTCCTTTCTTTAATATGTAATACCCAGCAGATGGCAGCAAAACAAAATACTTTGGCACTAATAATGCTCACTGAATGGAGCCATCCCTTCATTTAGATAATATACCCTTGGTTGTAATTTAGAAATATGAGTTATGTTATTTAATCCCCCAAACCAGCTATAGCTTGGAATCAGTGGGGTTTTTTTTAATTACATCTCTTGTATTAAGAGATGATAAAATAAAATTGAAATTTCATCATTATATTTTCACACTTAACAAACAAGGCACTTATGACATTAAGTTCTTGTGAAACCGGTTGCAACCCGCCACTGACTCCATCCCACTCTGCGTTCCCCAGGCCCACTGGCAGAACCAGGTCTTCAGTGCCTTCCACTTCCCTATTAGGGGAAGTGGAAGTGGAAGTGGAAAGGAAGGAAGGAAGGGTTGTTGACAATATAAATATTTCTGCTCAGTGCATGGCTAACAAAAATTAAAATAAGAAAAAATATAAAAATCTAATTAAATTTTACATTAGAATATATAACTTTTATTCATGTAGAATATACATTAAAAATTAAAAATCAAACCAAAGAAAAATTTGTAACAAGTTAACACAAGGCCATATATTTTAAGTGTTGTGCTCACATTTTAGAAATTTAGAAAACTAAATCCTTTATTATGAATTTACAAATACATACAACTTACTGTATTCCAGCAGGTGTCACAATATTATTTAACCAAATGTCACCGTGAGCTAAAGACAGAATGAACCAAACTAGTAGTCATCCTTGATTGCCTTTAAAAACATCAGAGGAAAAAACCTTCCCAATATGCAACAATTAACTCCTTTAGGCTTAAAGAAAATGAGAATGAAAGTTGCAACAATATCTGCTCAGTTATCTATGAGTTGGGATTATCCTAGATACTACTGCAGCAAAAATTCAGGCAAGTTTGACCAAAGCTGTACTTTGGTCTCAACTACTATTGCACTATTTGAAAGTCAACCAGCAGAGGTTTTTTCAGATAATCAAAAACATGACCAGTAAGAGGAGAACAGGAGCCATTGTGATTAATCTGCTTGTCGGTCTGCACACAAAATTGCTTGTATTCATGCCAACTGGATTGCAGTGGTCAATGCAGACTCACTGGCTATAATATTAACTGCTCTTCTTGGATGTGTGTATTATATAGTATGCCACAGGATTATTACAGATCATTATAGGAAAGCAAAAACAAGCTGCTGCTATAGGTGAGCCAAGCTTCGGAATGATTTAACTAAGAGATCTATTGGGTCTTCAGCCATTTTGAACCTTTGTGGTAAGGAAGGACAATCCCTGTTCTTCTCCATCAAGTCTGGAAAAATGAAAGCTGGCTAGGTGACTCTGGTCAATCACTTTCTTTCTCTCTCAGCCCCGCCTACCTCACAGGATTGTTGTTCTGGAGCAAATGGGAGGCAGAAGTCTGAGATATGTTCACTGCCTTGAGTTTACCAAATATAGGGCAGGATAAAAAAAATCTAGTAATAATACTACTTACGGATAACAGAATAAAACTATGCAGTAATAAGACATCTATATGTGACTCTTCTCATCCATTTTTTTGCTTTCAACATACTGAAATTAATCATTTTATAAAAAAAAATAATTGGGGAGCATAATGAAAAGAATATTTTGTTGACTTAATTTCATTTTAAATTTATAACACAACTTATAATATATTACTCTTTAAGTCCCTTAACTTTTGTTTTATTAATACAGGGTATTCTAATTGAGTCTCATGGCTAGGCAGGATACAGCATATTATTACTAAACTAAGAAACATTTCATTCCAGAGTTCCTACCATATACTAGTAATTTTAGGCATGCAATTGATAAAAAGGTAAAAACTGATTATTTACATTAAACTTACTTTGGAAATATCTAGTCAACCATATAAGAGTCCTTTTTCAAATTCATTGAAAGCACCACTATTTGTTTCAATTTTTAAATGTATATCCAGAATATCATTTAATACTCCACAGGGGTCACCAACTGGTGGTCCGTGGACCACTGGTGGTCCATGAGAAAATTTTGGTGGTCAGCAGAAAAATTATTTGCATTTTTATATTGCACTAAATCAGGGGTCCTCAAACTACGGCCCCTGGGCCGTATATGTGCAATGAATGTTTATGTTACTGCAGACAGTCTCCCCCTTTGGGGTCTTTTCGTGTGGGGCAGAAATTCCAACTTGGGGTCTGCTTCAGCCCTCCTGGTACAAGGCTTTGGGCAAAGGCTGGAGGGAAGTGCTGCTGATGGTGAAGAGCCAGAGGGTCTTGTTCCAGTGGGACTGCATCATGATCTGGAACTGGCTGACCATTTGACCCTGCTGAGCCTCCAGGCGCTGGTACCTGCCTTGCACTCCCACAGGTCTTCCCTCTGCTTGGAAAGCCTCTGCTTGTAGGCCTCAGTGAGGTCCTTCTGCTGAGTCTCCTTCTCAGACAGATCCAATTTGAACTGAGCCAGCTGTTTTGCCAACTCTTTCTCGTGGTGGCTTCTTAGCTCCAACAACTGCTTCCTGTTGGGGCCCTAAGGAGCCCGGGCTGGCAGGCAAGGAGTGACTGGGAGGGGAGGGGCGAATAGAGGTGAGGCGCCCCTTGACGTGAGTGACATCGAGTTGGCCATGCCCACCCAGTCACATGACCACTTAGCCACGCCCACCCAGCCGGTCATTAGGCAGATCCTATTAGTGGTCCATGGGATTTAAAATGGTCTGAAAGGTAGGTGCTCTATTATCAGAAGTGTGATGCCTTTGTACATAATGTGGAGTGGTTGATTCGAAGTAAAATGATCTGTTCCCTGTGTGTCAAGGTTGCTATCAATATTTTTGCATCAAAGCTTAAAAGAAAATTTAAGCAATTGGATGGGTTTTCAACCGTCTTCAGAATTACCGTTGTAATTCTTGGATTTTTTTTATAAACCTCTAGCAGTATAGGAACAACAAAATGAAATATGCATTTTTGGATATCAAAACTGGAAACTTTGCCTGTTTAATTTAATAGATTTAATTAAGATTTTTTTGGGAGACATTTGAAAATGCAGCTAATTGTGTAGCTTGCTCATACATAACTTTCAAAAGTTCTGTATTACACAAACATTAATTTGTTATGTGTGTTGTTGAGAGAAACCATTAAAATATTGATTCATTGAGTAAAAAGTATTGCAAATTTCACTTTGAGCCCCTTTAATAGCTCTACTATGTTGGATTTGTTTCAATGTGGTTGCAAATAAATTGCTAGATCTTTTATTTTATTCTCAGAATCTTTGTTTTCTATACATCTTGAATATTCTGTTTTTAGTGCATGAAGGAAATCAAATTCTTCTCTGGCGCTTATAAAAGCTGTCTATAATTCTGTGTGACCATTTTGCATATACTAAACTGATATGTAATTTTTCTCTCCCAGATTTTCTTCTTTAATTCTTATATTTTTTTTCATGAAGCATAAATAATCATATGAGCATATATGTAGAGGTGCCCTAAACAACCAATACATTAATAAAAAATAAAGATGTGAAATCTTTGCACAAAATAAAAAAGGAACCCTTTCATCTCTTGCTGTATCCGATTTATAAAATATATTAAAACACTATTAGATATATTTAAATAATCACTAAAATAAAATAAAATCATCCTTCCTTGTAGCAATTGATAATGTTAGGAGCCTGTTCTGATAAAGCTGTGAGATCAGTATTATACCGTACTATATTGTTCTCTCTATTAAACCAATCCAGTAGACAGCTGTAGGCAGACAATGGCCAGAAATGTCATTTGTCTTAAAATTGCAGAATTTAGACTACCTTTATTGTGTTAGTGGATTTTTGGCCTGAAATTATGAGAACTGCAATCCAATGTAGACTATTGGCCCTGGTTTGAAGGTCAAACTAAACTTTGTCAAGAAATTTTGCATGTTTGCAATGAACTTTAAATATCTTTTGTATTCCATATTGGAAAAGCTGAAAGTCTTGTTACTTTGAAAATAAGCCAGGGAGATAACATTTCTAATAATAGTGGCCAAATAGTTTGTAATAGAGAGCGGCAATCAAAAGTACTTTGAATTAAGTCATCCAGTTCAATTTTTTTCTTTTCCTTCAAAATATTAATATTCTTTGGCAAATTAATAACTATTAATCAGTTACCAATAAAGGGATAATGTTTTAAAGAGGTAACTCAACAGAACAAGCTACAAGATACGATAACTGTAAGAAGGACACAAAACAAGAAAAGGGTCTATCTGGGAAGGGTTGCCAAGAAAAAAAAAAGTAGCTGGTTTCCTCAGTTTACATTTGTATCATTTATTTGTACTGTACCTTTATTTTATTATAAACATATCTCAGACACCTTCCTCCCCCTATTGCCCCACAACAACAAAGCTGGCTTTCATAGCTAAGGCAGGACTAGAACTCATAGTTTCCAGCTTTCTAGTCTGATGCCTTAACCACTAGGCCAAACTAGTTACTGTGGTTTCAGTGGAGGACAACAAGAGAACTTGCAGAGCAAGTGTCTGGACATCAGCCAGCTTGGTGACCTTTGGCCAAGGTCCACTCTCTTTCACCCTAAGTAGAGGAAGCCGGTAAAGTGGATATTCCCCCAAAAAAATTGGCATCCACTTTAGAAACTGGAAATGAATGACATCTTTCAAGACATATAGGGCAAGATCCTTGAATGCCAAGATTCTGTTTTTTGTTTCTTTTAATGCTGTACAAGGATGATTCTAGAAGATGAAGACATTGATAACAATTCTTTAATTTTAAAAACTTATAAGAAATAAAAAAATAAATAAAAATAGATGCCTTGGCAGTGACAAAAAGCATTACGTCTAGATTATCTGTTAAGTAGAAAAATATCATCTGCTAATATGTAGGTTCCTTGGCTGCTGTTTCCTGAGAGAGAAGTTGATGGATTAGATGTGTTAGAAATCTTGACAGCCTTGAATCAGCATTTGGCTTCTTTTATGCTGCAATGGCTGGTATGCTCACTTGAGAGGATGAAGCCCTGGAGAAATGAGATTTCAGGATAAAAACACAAGATTTGAGAATAAACACTGCATAGAAGCAGTGCTGTCCACACACGGAATAATTTTACAATACTTAATAGACTGGGACATTTTTAAAAATTGCATATTTAAATAATGTAACAGGATATTAAAAAAAACTATGCAGAAATTGGCTCTTTTAAGTCATAAACTTAAACTTTCAGACCATGCTTCGCCTGAGCTGGATCCGAGTCCATTTATTCAATGGAGTTCTCCAGCTGTTTCCCTTCTGCACTCACTACAAGGCAGCAACTGAAGCTGATGTGTTTAAAAGGCTTGATGGGTGCAATGTGTTATTTGGCTTTTAGCAGCTTTTGTCATTATCAGTAACAAATGGCCAAAGCAGATTACACTTTTTCATAATCAGCAAAGTATAGGTTTTTTTTTTAATCTGAGAAAAACTCATGGAAACTGGAAGCCGCAATCATATTCTGAAAGAGGTCTTGGGAAAACAACAAGCTAATTATGGCCACCAGAGTGTAGCCTAATTGCAAGAGTTACTTTACAAAAAGAATACAAAAAAGCAGAAAGTGGTATGAGGGATAATCATAGAAAAATGCATTCTACTTCCATCACCACCATTACTGTAATCATCTGAAAACAAAGTACACTGAAACTATTCTTAACAATTTAATTAACAAAGACCTACAAAGAAGAGTTCAATTGCAAAGCTTACCATCTATAGATACTGCAATTTGTTTTTTTTCCTAGTCTTTAATTGTAATTATGAGTTGCTAAACTGAGTTTTGTGTGATGTGAAATAATATACATCTTGAATACATAATCTTTTATTGTTTCACATTCAGGATTTTGCATTTGGTTGTTATTTTACTTAACGGAGGGCCTGTTGTGTAAGATTCTTCTATAGGAGGATAGATAATGGAAAATTTGGGGGGAATTAGTAGAAACCATATTTCTACCAAAGAGGCCAGCTTTTCTATTTCTTTTTCTTTTAAATGAATTTACCATTTTGTACCTCATCAAGTTATTATTTTGCCATTGTTGTTATTAGATTTAAATCTGCACAGAATGTTTAATCCTATAAACTCTGTGTGTTCTTTAATTATAAAACATTTAAATAGACCAGAATAAATGCAAGATAATTTAATCTTTGTTTATGCCTATTATTTTTGAGCTTTGGGGGAAACATTTAATGGCATAATTTCAAGATATTTTTAATATTAGTGGCAGTTATATACATTATTAAAATGCAATTCCTTCCATGACAATCTGCAAACAGATAATTCATAGCTTGATTATTTAAACCTGTCATGCTTGCTTAATGAAATACATATATTATGTGCTTCCTCATTTGTTTGAATGGCAGGGGTAGGATATTTTGGTCATAAATGGTTAATAATAATAGTATTATCAATAAACCCACAATAGCAGAACATTACATTTATTTGTTTACTCACACTGAATATAGGCTGCAAAATGTTCCAATTTATTGACTCTGAATGGCATGCAAATCCCAATATCTGTAATTTTTGGTAAAGCAAATATATAGTAGTTGAGAATTAAAACAAAAAATTGCAGTATAGGCCTAACGTGCACTAGGAATCAAGCATCCTCCGGAACACCATTAAAGAATTGCTCTTCCAGAGGATTGTTATAACAGCTCTGCCTCCCAAGATTTGTTGAAACATGCAAGTCTTCCCTGATTTCCTGGCTATTAGAAGCGTGTGTGGGGGGGGGGGGGCAGACTAACTGAATTCCAGAGAACAGAACAGGCTTATGTTCATGGCCTCCATAAGTGGACGTCTCTGATTGAGAGGACACCTAAGAAGACTGCCCTCTAATTAAAAGAAAAGGCAGCAATTCTAGTTGAACCCTAAAAAGGGCAATCTAATACATGCTGAGGGCCAAGACCTCCAAAACTGGACACTAAGCCCATAACCAGTCTACCTATTGTTGCATTCCGTCTCTTTAAAGGTATGGTGATTGCTTTTACCTTGACTTGGGGTGGCTGTGTTTAAGTGCCGGTAAATACTGGCCTTCCCTCCGGCAGGCCTGGGCGGCTGTTGGAGAGAGACAGGCCTGCTTTAGTGCCTGGTGCCCAGATGCCTTTGCTTCCCCCAAGCACTTCTTCGCTAACCTGATTTCCAGCTCCATTTTGTTTCTCCATGTTTCCCGCCATCATGTGTTGGGAAACAAAAGTTGTGGGAGTAAAAAAAAAAAAACTTCAATCAATCAATTCCAACTTCACAAGATTTTTTTTTTTTTTTGTGAGAAGTTGGAATTGATTGATTGACCTTTTTTTGTTTCAGGACAGAGTTAGGAAATTGTAGGTGAGGTGATACTTGTAATGTTTCAAACCCTGTATTAGGGATTGTAGCTGGCTACATTTAATGGCATTCATAAGGTGGCAGGCAAAAGAGTGAAGATGGAGATGCACTTATAAAAGGATGAAACCACAATGGCATGGTATGAGTTGCCAACTTGATTGTTTTGACTCGTCGATCTGATTGAAGACCTTTCGCCGGGAGCTGAAGACCCTACTCTTCCGACAAGCCTTTCCTGACTGAGGGGTTTTTAAAGGGTTTTTAAAGTTTTAGAGTAATTTGGTACTTTGTTTTAAATAGTTGTTGTGAACCGCCCCGAGTCTTCGGAATGGGGCGGTATATAAATTAAAAATAATAATAATAATAATAATTACAGGTAGTTCTCTACTTACAACCATTCATTTAGTGACCTTTTGAAGTTACAATGGCACTGAAAAAAGGGACGTGACTATTTTTCACTCTTATGACCGTTGCAGCATCTCCATGGCCACATGATCGAAATTTGGACACTTAGCAACTGATTCATATTTATTTATTTATTTTCCAAATGTTTTATTTTTAATATAATCGTTACATCTTCAGTTGAACAGTGTGTTGTCTGGGTACAAATATCTTTGTTAAACAATAATCAAAATTACAACATCATTACATTAATAGAAATTTTCAACATATTGATTCTACATACTAGTATTCAACATACAAATATTCAACATACTAGTCATAATATTTACTTATCTTTTTTAACATCTTCTTTGTTTTATTTCCTGTTTCTAACTTCCATTTTTATTATTTAACCATTGATAAAATAGATCCCAAACCATATAGAATTCAGTTTGCTCTTTCTCCTTAATTGCCAATGTTAATCTATTCATTTCTGCACATTCTAACATTTTCCTAATCACATTCTCATCTGTAGGTATCTCTTCACTCTTCCAATTTTGTGCAAATATGATTCTAGCAGCAGTTAATATATGAATAACTAAATATGCAGTTTCCTTACTGTATTTTTCGGGTAAAATCCCCAATAGAAATATTTCTGGTTTTAAATCAATATGCGGTTTTATCATTTTTTCCAACCACATATGTATTTTGGTCCAGTATTTTTTTGCTTTTGGGCAAGTCCACCGTATATAATATGACTCGGGTATCTGGTGGCACTTCCAGCATTTAGCCGATTTGTCTTTAAACATCCTTGCCAAAAGCGCTGGTGCAAAATGCCATCTATAAAATACCTTATACAAATTTTCTTTATAAGCAGTTGACATTGTTAATTTATAGTTCCTACCCCGCAATTTTTGCCATTTATGTAATTCAATTGTATAACCAAATTTTTTTGCCCAAGCTATCATTGTTTCCTTTACTTGTTCATCCTCCAATTTAATGTATAGTAAGTAGCTATATGTTTTTTTAATCAATTTTTCTTCTGCCCCTGTTAGTATCTTGTCTAATTCTGTTGGTGCTTTATAAAAACCATATAGTTTGCATGTTTCTCGTATCTAGAATGTATCTGCACTTGTGAATACTGTGTCATATCAATCCCTTGATCGATTAATTCTTGTTTATTTTTGAGTTTCCCCTTTTCATTCAAAATATCTTTATATCTAACAATATTTTCTATATTAACAATATTTGGATGAACAAGTGCTTCCATTGTCGAAAGCCAAACTGGTATCCTCAAATGCTTGAGGAATAGATGATAGGCAGGAAACTCCCCCTCCCCATTTTCTTCACATTCGTCAAAAAACCTCCATTCCAAAACTTCAGCTTGCACGCCTCACCCCTGGCCTCCGTTTCACCGTCAGAGTCTTCCAGAAAGCCCTCTGCACCTGTAAAATGGGTTCCGGATGGACGCACACGGCACCCCTCGGCCTTCGTTTCAATGCCAGAGGTTTCCAGAAAGCCCTCTGCAGCCAATAATAGAGCTCTGGATCTATCAGTTGCAGATGCCTTCCGGCAATCCCTCTGCAGCCAACAATAGGCTGCAGATGCCTTCCGGCAGGCATCTGAAGCCCGGGGCAATGCGTACAAGTGGCGGCAAGCAGCTGCAGAAGAAGAGGGGCCAGCAGCAGGTTCCTGCTGGGTGGGGCTGTCGATGCCACTGCCACGAAGTGAGTGTGCCTGCAATTCGCATTACTGTGAGATGCGGCACGTTGCGAAAAAGAATGAAGTGAGGCAGTGGGAAGGTGGAGGACAAAGCAAGGCAGGGGGTGCGGAGCTGCCCTATGCGCTCCACATCAGCTTACCTAAAGACCCTTCAGCCAGGCCACCCATGACAAACCCTCACCCCCACCACACCTCAAGGGCAGACACATCCCTTCATTAACCTGCTTTCCAGGTCCGTTCTCCTCTGCACATGCAAGACGTCTGTGGGACTATGGTAAGTTACTTGTGAGATCTTTTTTTTTTAATGAGAAGTTGGAAGGTCTGAACTACGATGGGTTTTTTTTTTACCATAGTCCCACAGGCTTCTTGCATGCGCAATGGAGAACGGACCTGGAAAGCAGGTTAGTGAAGGGATGTGTCTGCCCTTGAAGTGTGGTGGGGGTGAGGGTTTGGCATGGGTGGGAGAAAATTAGGACACCCCTCAAAAAAAAGACCTAGCCATTTTTTCGGGGGGCAAAAGAAAATAAGACCCAATCATACACACACACACACACACACACATATATATATATTCTCCCTTGCACCTTTCACCTTCTGCAGCAGGTGTCACTATTGCTCTGCTTCTATCCCCTTTGTTTTATATTGTGTTATCTAATCCAGGTTTTCCAACAAAAAAACAGTTCTTTAAGTCTAAATTTTATAATCCCCCAAAGCTTTCCAAATTAGCCAATAATATGTCTGATGTCCCCAGTCCACTTTCCTAATTTTAGGGTTCTTTCACTCTCTTAAAAAATTCTCTTTTCTTCTTTCCAGTTTTTAAAAATGGCTCTCGGGCTTGCTCGCTGCTTTTCTTGGGAGGTGGAAGAAGAACAAATCCACCTCCTCTTTTTTGGTCCCACTCTCTCCCAGGCTAGTTTCCAGGGGGCTCGTTCCTCAATAGCAGTTAGAAAGCAGTTAAAAGTTAGAAATCTCTCACCCAGTTCGTTCACACTGTTCCTCAGTCTTTCGTGCTTCCTTCATGGGTCAGCTGTCCCGGCTTTGATCAGGCATGCAATGGCCATCTTTTTATCCCTGCTGTATTGAGAACTTTCTCCAGATCAATCAGGAAGTTTGTGGGCTTCCTGAGATCAGTGGAGTGTGCTCTCTTACTTCATCACCCCTCTGAGGTGCTTCAGGTCCATCAGAACCTCCTTGCAGTTCAAATTTTGGCGCGATTCCACTGAGCCCTGTGGGGATGCGTCGTGTCGCTGCGATGTCAGCCCCACCTCCCCCTGTTGGCAACTGATTCATATTTATGATGGTTGCTGTGTCCCAGGGTCATGTGATCACCTTTTGTGACCTTTCCAGCTGGCTTCCAACAAGCAAAGTCAATGAGAGAACCAAATGCAATTAATGACTGCATGATTCACTTAACACCTGTGGCAAAAAAGGTTGTAAAATGAGGCACAACTCACTTAACAGTGCCTTGTTTAGCAACAAAAGTGTTAGATTCAGTTATGGTTATAAATTGAGGATTACCTGTAGATTATTATATTTATAATTGCCATGCTATTTAGAAATGCATATTTCAGTATACGTTTAAATGTAAATTTTCATGCAGGTTTTCTTAGTCACAAATTAAGGAGGATTTAACTGAATGGAAAAAAGAAGAAAAAACTCATCCATATTGACAACAAACCAATCTCTTTTCATACTAAGGACCTTACATAGAAAAAAAGATTATAATCTTTTAGTAACTGGCAATCTTATCTTTCTTATTCAACCATTTCATTAAGGCAAAGCATCTCGCAAGGCAGGTAGGGCAACAAATAATGAAATATTCTCAGCTACATGAGTTCTAAAAAGAGATGGCCATGTTTCGAGACTTCACACACTTCCAGAATGGGAGTGAGCCTCCTCATACTTTTAGCAACATGTCTTTGAGGTTTTTTTAGAGTTTTGGGTGAGCTTTGACACTAAGCTGATACTAAAAAATGTAAGCCTTCCTTATATAAAACTCCAGTCAGTAAAGCTGCAATATAATTTTTCTTCCATACGGATAGCAAAATATGACTTCCAGCTGTATTGCCAGTATGTCAGGTAAAAAAATATTGAAATGAGAAGGTTGCCAAAAGAAATATTTGAAACCTTTACAATTTTTTAATGTGTAATGGAATGTCCTTCCATAAAAATACCTGAAGCAAACTTTTGAACAAATTAGAATTACTTTGGGGCTTTGAGGCAAAAGGTGTTGAAAAATTAAAAGGCATTTTACATATTAGTTTCAATATATCTGTAAGAGAAGATGTTTTCAATTGTTAATTGATTAGGCTGTTGTGAAGCAGACTCTACTTAATCTAAAGTACTATTGTTATTGCCTTCTCTCCATTTCTCACTGTGTTTTTATGAAAAACAGGAAAAATGTTTATGCAACAGTTTGAAATTTGCAAAATGCATTTCCACTTATGACTCTTAAATATTCCACAGATGACGTTTGAGTCATGTGGAGAGGATTTGGCTTAAAAGGGAAAATATGAAGAAAGGAAAATCTGCAGACACTAGCAGGAGATTGCTAGCTGATACGGCCTTGAAGAGATCTTCTGAGGTTAACTCCAGCTGAACCAAGATAGTTGGCATGACTACCATTGTCCAAGCTGATGAATATCAGTCCTTATTCTTTCATGGTCAAAACGTTCATACAGCTAGCAGGTGCATTTTCTACATAAACAATGTGTGCATGACATGATACAAGCTTGCTTAGTTACTTGTATATAGGAAAATTAATTTATGTATAGGAAAATTAATGTAAATCAATGAAATAAAATGATGTTTACAGGAGTTATACATATTCTCTCCATGTTTTTTCTCAAGTGTTCTTTTCCCTTGTGGAGAAATATGATATTTGTTAAAATAAAATCAGCTTAACTCTTGCTGGAGTGCTTGATTTTTCCTTGGGAGAAATTACTTCATTTATTTATTTTATATTCCACCTTTACTATTTTTTTACAAACAACTCAAGGCAGCAAACATATCTAATATTCTTTCTTCTTCGTACTTCCCCACAAGAACCCTGTGAGGTGGGTTGGGCTGAGAGAGAGTGACTGTCCCAAGGTCACCCAGCTGGCTTTCATGCCTAAGGCAGAACTAGAACTCATGGTCTCCTAGTTTCTAGTCTGATGCCTTAACCACTCGAGCAAACTGGCTTGTTTCCCCAACCATTTTGATGTTGTGATATACAGTATGTTCTCCTCATACCTACATTGTGACATTATATAGAAATCCATAACGGAAAGACATTTGTGTTGCAATGTTGCCCAATAGATTGTCACTTGCTGTCTCTTTCTGCTCCTGCGGGTGCTTATGAATAAGGCACTTTTAAAGAAAAAGGAGTTCAGGAAGCAGCAAGCAAAGGAATTTCTCTTTTGTGTACACAAGATTTACAAATCGGGTTTTCTTCTTGGACATAGAAGCCATATCCGATTACAGCTGGAATTCATAACTGGACATGCATTTGTCTACATAACTTTAAAGAAAGAGAAGGTATATCTCTTGCTATGCTATGCTAAGATGTCCTTTGATGTGCCTAATCCAAGTAGACAAGATTTTGGCTCCTTGATCTTTAGGCCTAAAATGTGAAGTAGCTTCAGCACCTAGACTGCTTAAGACTGTGGCTAGAAAAGATTTATCTACTGCAATGATGCAATGGGGGGGGGGGAAATAAACGTATTGCTTAAAGATATTATCTTCAGGATTTTAAAGAGCAAGGTGGCTGAATTTTATGCTTGATTCTGTATGGCAGAATGCAGAATATTCAGAATACAGCAGCTTCCAAGTGTCTTGGGAAAGTGTCCTGTGAAGGAAATGATGTTTACTCAGGAGCAACTATTATTCAAGGAAGAATAAATAGCGTGAACTATCTTTAAACGAAAACCGATTCACCATAAAGATTTAGTTTTGTTTCCAAACTCCATGTGGACTAATTCATGCTAGTTATGCTTCCATTAGGGATATGAACCTAAATAGGATAGTGAAAATGTTATCATAATTATACTATTTATTATTTATAGCTGTACTAATAGCATCAAGTATGCAAGCAATTTGCAGACAATAATTTTGTGATTGTTACCAAACCCTCCCCCCTAATTTTCTCTTAAGGGGAGACAGTGAAAAACGAATTTCCAATTGGGAGGATAGGTGGGTACAATTTTTTGCTCAGTTCTGAAGGAGCTGGCAAATGTTATCTCAGAACCATTATATCATATCTTTAAAAAATCTTGGAGCACTGGGAAACTACCAGAGGATTGGGAAAGAGCTGGTGTTGTTCCCATCTTCAAAAAAGGAGAAAAAAACAACAGACCCAGGAAACTACAGACCAATCAGCCTAACATCAATACTTGGGAAGATACTGGAACAAATAATCAAAAAATAAATCTGTGAACATCTAGAAACAAATAAAGTTATAGCTAGTAGCCAGCATGGGTTTGTTAAAAACAGATCGTGCCAAACCAATCGTATTTCTTTGACCAGGTGACTAAATTAGTAGGCCAGCTAAATGCTGTGGATATAGTATATTTAGACTTTAGCAAGGCATTTGACAAAGTAGACAACAACCTACTTCTTGGTAAGCAAGAAAAATGTGGGCTAGACACATTTGTAACTGGCTGACAAACCATACTCAATGTGTAATCCTTAATGGAACTAGATCTATATGGAGAGAATTAAGCAGTGGGGTACCACAAGGTTCTGTCTTAGGCCCAGTACTCTTTAATATCTTCATAAACGACTTATATGAGGGAATAGAAGGGGAACTCATTGAATTTGCAGAGGACACTAAGCTGGCAGGAATAGCCAATACCCCAGAAGACAAGCTCAGGATCCAAAAAGACCTTAACAGACTTAAACAATGGGCCCTGTCCAACAAAATGAAATTCAATGTTTAGTTTAGTTTACTTTATTGTCATTACACCTCGTACAATGAAATTAAATGCCATCTTCAGTGGAAAGTAGGAGCACCCAGCCACAGCATCCATGTGGACAGCCATCTTGGAAAGTGGAGAAAAGCAAGGTTTTACACCTGGGTAGGAAAAACCAAAGGTACAAGTTCAAATTAGGTAAACCTGGCTCAAAACCAGTAACTGTGAGAGGGACCTTAAACATGAGTGAGCAGGGTGCAGCAGCAGCCAAAAATGCTAATACAATCCTTGGTTATATAAACAGCGGCATAGAATCAAAATCATATGAAGTATTAGTACTGCTTTATAAAGCCTTAGTAAGACTACACCTGGAATAATGCATCCAGTTTTGGTCACCACATTACAAAAAATATGTTGAGAGTTTGGGAAAACTGCAAAGAAGAACAGCTAAGAGGCCTGGAGACTAAAACATATGAAGAACAGTTCAAGGATTTGGGTTTGGCTAGAAAAGAAGAATTAAGGGGGACATGATAGCAGTATTCCAGGCTGCCACAAAGAGGAGGGGATCAATTTATTTTCCAAAACACCAGAAGGTAGGTCAAGAAATAATGGATGGAAACTAATCAAGGAGAGAAGCAACCTGGAATTAAGGAGAAACTTCCTGACGGTGAGAACAATTAACCAGTGGAACAGCCTGCCTTCAGAAGTTGTGGGTGCTTCATCACTGGAGGTTTTTAAGAAGAGACTGAACTTGTCTGAAATGGTATAGGATCTCCTGCTTAAGTAGGGAGCTGGACTCCAAGGTCCCTTCCAGCTTTATTCTGATTCTGATTCTTGAGTCTTCTAGACACTTTAGGAGAGGCTGACCATAGATAAGGGATATGATAAAATCAGTAGACTTTGAATTATACTGAACTTTGGCTAACAAAGAGGTCTCCAAATTCTGGCTAAATATGAATAAAATCCACAGCTTGTTAGACAACATACATAAATATTTCTTTGTAAACATAATTTTTATGCATAATTATGCTTGACTTTTTGGAATGTATTTTGCCCAGACTATTAATTTCTCTTTATATTAATCAGGGCCAAAAAAATCATATTAACTATAATTGCATTTTTAAAAAATATAAAATTGCAAATATTTTAGTTAACTGCTATAATAATCCTTGTGAAAAAAAAAGAAAAAAAGGGGCACAAACCTGGGAGCTTTGAGCAGCAAATTCAAAAAAAATGTATTACTGCAATTAAATATAATAGCTTCTGAATGGTTAAGAAATATTTATAGTTATAATTATTATATTAAATTTGTTAACCATTATCACATGGGGTGTTTTACTTATTTGTATTAATGATTTTATAGTGATTATGTAAATAGAATTTATATATATATATGTTTCTTGAGGTTTTCGCGGGTATTTGTATGTATATCTTGGGTTCTTATCGGGTTTTCTCCCGC
>JANHFL010001898.1:37087-55454 GCA_032468155.1 Oxyrhabdium leporinum
CTTTACGCGGGAGAAAACCCGATAAGAACCCAAGATATACATATATATATATATATAATTTTTCTATTCTATTCATCAGACCAATTCACAAAATGGTTTTGAGATCAAATAGATAAAAATTCAGTACTTTTATAATAAAAAAAAACAGAAGACATACAAGCTTAGAATGATGAGATAACGGAAATGCTATCAGCACACCTCAGGAAATAGTCTAGTAAGTAGGTATGCAGTTATGCAGTTAGACATTCTTATAGGCTGGGCTGCTTCTTCTGGTACCTGGGTAGAACCTGACATCATCTCATCATTCTAGCCAAAGCAAGGTTCATAAAAACAACAATGAGTTGGGACAGTAGGTTTTTGTGCTTTGCTTCTTTATGTATTTGTGCAGGAGACAACCAGGCTGAGCCTGAGGGAGGAGTCAAGCAGATTATCAGTCTCGAGTCCCTTCATGCCTACAAGAGGTCTAAGTCAAGCCCACCTTGAATTCCACTGACTCTTATCTACCTCCAATTTGCCTTCACCATTAGTAATTGAGTTTCTTATAGAGAACGTTAACATGCAATAAACCTTTATATTCATTTGAACTGCCTGGACTCCAGATTTCTTGCGCCTGATTGGCAATACATTTTGGTGAAGCAACCATTTATAGCAGAGGGTTATGGATTATGTTGAATATGCTACAGGTAGTTCTTGACTTACAACTATTCTTTAGCGACTGTTCAAAGTTACAATGGCATTGAAAAAAGTATAACCATTTTTCATATTTACAAACATTGCAGTGGTCATGTGATCAAAATTTGGATGCTTGGCAACTGGCACGTATTTATGATAGTTACCGTAGTAGTGTCCCGGGGTCATGTGACCACCTTTTGAAATTTCCTGACAAACAAACTCAATGGGGAAGCCAGATTCACTTAACAACTGTGTCAGTAACGTAACAATAGCAGTGATCCATTTAACAACTGTGGCAAAGGTCATAAAATGGGGAAAAACTCACTGAAATGTATTGCTTAGCAATGGAAAATTTAGGTTCAATTGTGGGCTTAAGTTGAGGACTACCTAATTCAAAGCCATACATGAATAAAGTTAAATGACTGAGATAACATGGTCCAAGATATGTTAATCCAATCTCAATCAGCGATTTTTAGTGATACCAATGACTTATCTCAAGAGGAACAAGATAAGTAGTCTACTGAAATTATTCTACTACTATTGGGGAAAATTGTGGTACAGTGAAAACTGATTCGATTTTAACAGAACCAAGCTACAACCTAATGTAGTTAATAGAATGATCGTTAGAACTGAAGAATACTTTAAAGTATTTAAATTATTCCTCTATTGTCCTTTAATTTTAGGAACACTAGAAGCATATATGCAATAAACCTCTACAATGTGCATTGGTGGGAAAAATTCTTTGTTATTTTGTTAAACTGTACGAGGACCAAAGACCATTGCTTAACTGTGCACTTTCTGGTAGAAAGGAGATTCTTTTTCTCCATTGGCTTTGTGACTCTACATAAGGGTATGTAATAATGTAACCCAATTGATTCATGCTTTGCATATGTGTGGGCATTTGGAGCCTCTGAGTCTACTTGCATATTCTCAGTGTAAACCACCCTTTATGAGTGACAATCAAGGCTCGTCAAATCCTGAACAGGAATTCCTTCAGTGCCAAGGGTCTGAACCTTGTTAACTGAGTAGGTTATTGGTATATGCCAGGCAGAAAGAAGACTTTGGACAAGTTTAAGTTCATGATGTGAAACCGCATGGAGTTCAGTCAGACCGTGGGCCTCCAAATTTCATGGTAAATTGCCTCTGTGGAATAGTCTGCAAAATTCTCTTGGATGGGTTCATCCCTCTTCAATTTCATTTTGACATATTAACTTTCTCTGTGGTTTCTTTTCTTCCTAATTGTTCAAACATATTGATAAAAAGATGCTTTAATATATATTGTTCCAGGAATATTAAATTCCAGGAATCATCTCATAGGTTGCCAAATTATTTGCACTAAGAATGGAACTGAAAATAAAAGACTAGCAGCTGAAACAAAGCAAAGCAACTTCTGGATGCTGCTGATCTTGAAGGATAACCTGTGTACTGATAGAAGCACCATATGTTTTGGCTAATAAAAGGCATCTTGTTGCTGTAGGCCTTGCTTTTGGAAACTGACATTTCTGCTTAATGTTAAAACATGACAGTTTCTGCTATAAACAAATCGGCTGTATCTGGTACAGAAATATCTTTTCATGACAGGCATCATTTGGATACATCCTGAAGTACAGGATGTGAAGGGTTCCATAATTTCAGGGAAATCAAAATGTACCATTTATGTCTAAAATCTTAGATCACTTCAGAATTTTAGATAGAATGGAAATTGAATGTTTGCCTAGATAAATCTGAGCTGTGGAGAAGATATAATGCTAATTTAAATAATTAAACTCTACATTTCTATTTTTCCAGAAGGTTTATTTTTAAGGATCCTAAGTTCTGTTTTTTAGAAAATGGACAACAGTATAATAATATGTACATATCTTTCAAAAATGTATTTCTGGCATCTCCTGCATTCTTGAGTGCATCTACAGAAAATAACAGTTGTTTAATATCCATGAATGGATGAGTAATGAATAAAAATGGAAGAAGATTGTCATAATGGAAAATAAAGTAAATAGAGTATCATGGAAGAGATGGATGAAATGGTTTAACTAAGTACTGCATTTTGATGCATAAAAAGGGAGTACTTCATATTTGCAAGGTTTAATTACTCATTTCAAGTACTTAAAAAAATTAGGACTATACCTGCTGTTCTCTAATATTTAGGATGACTTAACACTTTTACTTACTGTGTGTGGCAGATGAGAAAAAAAAACATTCCAAACCAATTTAATCTTTACAATATTCTCACAATTCTAATGAAGTATATTTTGCAGATGCTTCCTATTTGCAAATAGGCTTCTTTGCAGTGATTAATGTTGTCACGCACAACTGCACTACTGTTGCAGGCAAATAGCTGTTCCAGATTTGGTAGCTTTCTCGTATCAAAGGTTAATTTAAAGAAAGTTGTAATGTACCAGCTGGCAATTTTGTAATCTCAATGCTCAACTAGACAACTGAATCATTGGGATTCAGATATGGCTACCCAAAACAATTGTTTTTAGCAATAGAAGGGCACACTTGTAATGATTGATTATGTGCCATCAGTTCATTGTCAGTTCTTAGTGACCATATAGATTTTCTCTGTGACATAGATTACATGGTGAGATAATGTACATGTTGTATGCTACAGATGTAATGGCAGAAGTTTTTTTCCTGACCTACTTTGGGAAAGGTGGAATATACAATATAAAATAGATGCTTGCTTTACTCTTCACTGTTCTCTTGACATATCCCTGTTGGTGATGATCTTCTCTCCAACACCTGTAGTAGTACAATGATTTCCTGCTCTTTTGAAAGAGTATAATTTCTCTATCTCCAGATACATTTGCACTTATCTGACAACTTACGATTTACAGCAGGGGCTCCCAACCTTTTCTATACCCTGCACCCCTACATGCACCCTGCATCCACGCTTCTGATATATTCTCGCACCCCTTACAAAAATAAATAATTATATGCATATAATTATGCATATGCCCTATAGTTTTGAAACTTCTAAACCCAAGTTTTCACACCCTCTGGAATATTGTCTCGCACCCCCAGTTGGAAACCCCTAGTTTACAGCATTCAAAACCATCTTCAAAACTCACCTAAGAGAATAATCTTTGGTAGGATTCCAGCTGTCACAGAAATGTACAACTGAAATAGCTATACCATTTTTTTTCCATTTATCCCTGACTTCCCTTGTTTCTGTTTCTCCCTGGATCAAAATTAATGATGCAATCTCTTGAAAGAATACTCTACAAGATGTTATGTCTGAGGGATGCTGCTAATGCAGAGTATTAGGTAGCAACCATAATGTGTCCCAGTTTGCTGGAGCTCATTAGAAAAAGATGACAAATCTCTTTGCACCTTACTTATTTACACCTACTTTGCTCTTCCCTATTACCAAATGCTTACCTGCCATTGAAGTTGCTTACCTGCCATTCACTTTATTATCTCTCTGTCCATTTAAAAATAAACTTATAGATTTATTTTTTCCAACCCAAATGTCGAGGGAAAAGTTCAGACATAACATCTTTCAGTCAAAGAGGAAAAAAATAATAACAGGAACTAGTTTTGTGCTTGTGCATTCCTTTCTTTTCTTTTGTTCTTTTTCTGCATTTGGCCTAAGTTATTAATTAAGTTCTGGGTTGATGAAACCTTAGTTAGCTATGAAATGTGAACTGGAAAATTATAGTTTGTTTGTGCAGTGTACCTCGGTACTCATTGTTAATTGTTTCTGGGAGGTGTGACGAGTACCAAAAATGACGAGTACCGAACAAATTTTTCCCATAAGAAATAATGTGTTAGTCATGAGGCAATCGACAATGACAAGTTTTAGCTTGTGCATCGAGTACGAAACAAACGAGCATTGGGACAAAATGTTCATGTCAAAATGCTTCAAGTGCCAAATTTGACAAGTTTTAAAGCAGTCAAGTACTAAGGTACCACTGTACTTTTCAGCTCAAGGTTATCAAGGAAGATTAAACTGTGTTGCAATCCTCATTTGAAGAAAATGTTGGAAAGGTTGTTTAGGTAAACTAGGAGCTGATTAATCATTAAACCGAAGGAAGAAAGAACATTACAACGAAGAAAACAGATGTTTATGAAAGGCTTCTTCTCATTCAGATAATACATATGTAGACCATCAAGTGCCCTCCAAATGGCTTGCCTCTACATTACCAGCAGTTCCACCAGAATGATCAATAGGAAATCATTGTGGGAGTTGTAGTCCATATTAATGTCTGAAAGGCACCATGTTGTCTATCCCTGTCTTGAACCACAATTTGTTATATCCCCAGAATGGAAAGGAACAAAGAGCAAAAACTGACAAAAACCATCAGGCATTTTCGTAGAAACAACAACAACAAAATTAATTGATCTGGTGCCTGACTGCCTCCAATTAATCTCAAAGACCAGAGACTGTCCAGGTGGATTGCAGCCAAAAGTATCTTGTTGCACAACCTTGCATTTCTTTCAATGGGTTTGCAGAGAAGATGTTCCAGACAATTGTGCTAACAAGTCCTGTTTCTTCCCCCGGTTTGCCTGGATGAGAGCTTTGGGTCTTAATTCAGTAACAAAAAACATGTGTTGCCCCAGATTTAAAGTAAAAGTAAATTCCACAATTAAATAAAAATTGAGCTGATCTGAAAATTAAGTAACATTTTCACCAAAGCCCTATGTTTAAATAAAATAATCCTTCAGGTAATTGTGAACAGTAAACAATCAGTTAGAAAATACAGGCAGTAATTTGCAATTAAACTGTATGGTTTTCCAGGCCAGTGCTTCCTCTTTTTAAAAAGAAAAAAATGTTCTTTTATTGGTATTGTCTTCTTTATGCTTAATGTCAAACATTGCCATCTATTGGCATTAGAATTAGCCACACTTTGATGAAGTTTTCCTTTGTTTATGGCATGGCTGAAAATGGTTTCTGTAACTGACATGTTGTCTCTTAAAAACAACCAGTATTTCAAATAATAATCTCTATATATAAAATAACAGTTTGTGAAAATAAAGCCAGAATACATCTGAGAGTGGCAGAATCTGAAGAACTAGGCATCGCGTTCCTTCTTCAGTATTGGGGATAGGCATTCTGGGTGTCAAGATCTAACTGGACTATAATTTCCAGCAACTTTCACCATCAGCCATTGGTGGGAAGGAAGAGCAGCCTCATCAAGAATGTCACTGATTGCCCAACTTTGTGTTTTCTCCTACGTGGTTTTATAGTCTGGTTCACAATTTTTCATCCATTGAGAAATCTTGATTGGTATTTCAGTTCTGGAATATGATCATAATAAAGATTTGATCTGATTGTTATCTGAACTAAATGAATATTTTAAATTATGAATAGACACTTTCACAATTATCAGTTTTAGTTGACTGGTCTCTGCAAAAGTAGTTCCATATACATATATACATACCTATATATATATATATATATAGAACTATGCTTGCAGAGAGCAGCCAACTATGCAGATAGAGAGGTTTTCAAGATGACCAACTTCTCTACCTCCTAACCTCACTTAATCCACTGGAGATTGATCCAGGTATATTATACTATACTATAGATGTATTCAGATATAAAAACACTATAAACCTGGGTATATCTTAATTACTTTGAACATAGAACCATCAGCCAATCAGGTCTCTTCTTTTGACCCAACAGCTGAATATAGATGAGCATACTAGTCAAACAATGTTGATTTTTCTGTTGACCAACAAATTACTTCTTTGTCCTACCCTCTCAGGTTCTGCTCACTCTCTTACCCATGTTATAAAAACATATCTTACCCGTCTGAATTTAAAAACACTATTATTCTTCCTGTCTTGTGCACCATATATTTTGGCATGGGTATTTAATTGATTTAATTTAATTTAATTGAACATCTGTCGATTATGACACAAAGCAGCCTAATAACCATTTTACCACCGTTGTTAAGCAAATCACTGTTAAGCGAATCATGTGGCCATTAAGTGAATCTGGCTTCCCCCGTTGACTTTGCTTGTTGGAAACTGGCTGGGAAGTTTACAAATGGAGATCACATGATCCCAGGACAGTGCAACTGCCATAAATGCATCCAAGCACCTGAATTTTGATCACATGACCATGGGATGCTGCAACGGTTGTAAGTGTGAAAACCAATCATAAATCACTTTTTTTAATGCCGTAAGTTTGAATGGTCAATGAATGGATGATTGTAAGTCGAGGATTATCTGTACAGGGCAGTGGGTGTGGTCTTTATAAATCTGAACTGAAATAACTGTTTTGGATTCCAAATAAGAATTATTTGCCTATGAAAATTACTTTCTGCTAAATATCCTAAGGAAAACATTGCCCCCTAGTTTATAAATTGTAAAAATGCTTTTTGGATACATTAGTATAAAACTGTAATTAATCACCAGGATACTGGGGTTTAACCCCCCCCACCCACCCACACACACTAAAACTAAAAAATAACTTTTAAAAATGGAAAGATTTATAACATTGGTCTAAACAACAAATACTGGGGAACCCATCCTCTTCCCCAATATTTAATTTGTTGTTTAGACCAATGATATAAATCTTCCCATTTCCAAAAAATAAAAATGCAATTCCACAGAATAAAACATTTTAACAATGACTCCTCCATCTAGTTTGCAGCTATTTCATCTAACTTTTTTCTAATTTTAGTGGCTGTTAAGATAAACAAGGATTATAGGGCCAGGGAAATGTTGATTTTCCTAGCAATAGACCAAATTCCATTGCAATGTATGTCCTTTGGGTAATGATGTCATTTGTATTATGACATCACTGAACAAATGTCACAATTTGTGTCACTTCCATTGCATACACTTTGATTTATGAGATTATGGGCAATAACGGAGACCTCCTGCTGCTCTAATAAGTTTATTAAGCTCCAGGGTAATAATTAAACAATGAAACCTATTGGATCCTGGAAATACACCATCTTTGTAGTACCACTTGCTTTCTGGGATCAGATTTCCCCCAAAATTCAAAATGGTTCCCACCCCTTAAGGGCCTTAAAGATCAGCCCTTTGCAGAAAATGACTGATGCCTGTTTCTTTGTTGTTCCGCTCTGGATTTTCTTTTCATTGTTTCCTTTGTCTGGCATTGTTTTTGTATTTATTGTACGGTTCTCTGTGTTTTGTTTCATTTTTTATATATATAAATGGTTTAACAATTGTAAATCACCCAGACATATTGGGAGTTGGGCGGACTATACAGTTAATAAATCATTATTATTGAAATAAGATTTCACTGTATATCACATCGTCCAGAAGAAAGCAAATCTTACCAGTAGAGTTTCCCAGTTATTCTGATATTAATAAGCAGGTTAGAAATCCAAACTGTGGATTGCTTGCTGAGTGAAGCAGACTATATTGGCTGGTTAAATAAAGCACAGATTTTAAAAAAACCAACTGGATTTAGCACAGGTTGGAGGGCCACAGGTTCTGATCCATACTCCCTGGAATAGCCCGTGCACCGGGATATATTTTTAGTTTTTCCATGAACAACACAGAAGTAGAGGCTGTGTTTTCTTTTCTGTCTAAACCTAAAATATAACGTGAGGGTCACTAAGTGGAGCATGGAGTGCCTCCTGGGCGGGGGAGGCTGTTGGAAGCCTAATACAGGCCCAAACCTGCCTACTCTGGCCCTCCCGAGGCCTCCCCCACACCTAAGATGTCCCATGTTTTCCGTGCCTTAGATCCCAACAGACCTTTTCTCACTCTCAGCAGGTCCTCCCAAGCCTTAGGCCTAACTCCCATCTCACCAGCCAAACACCCTTCTCCTCACTTAGAAGGCCTTCCAGAGCACTGGAATGACTTTCTTCTTTGTGGGGTCACATGCTACATTTCCAAAAGCGGCCACCATTTTGTCCTGCCCACAAAATGGTGGCCCTAGTTGAGTTGCCATCACACGTCTCGGGGAACAACTGCTTCATTTTGCTACCTTAACCAGCTCTGCACAGTGCTGCAGAAGCTTTCTGCAGAATTCAGAAGCTTCTGTAGCACTGTGGAGGCCTCTCTAAAGCAGCAAAATGAAGCAGTTTGTCCGGCGGCCACCCAGCAATTTGCCCCAAGCAATTTGTGGGCAGGACAAAATGGAGGCTGCATTAGGGTCACGTCTACACAGGCTAGAGACAAACAGCTTCATTTTGCTGTCTCATCACGCTCTGCACAGTGCCGCAGAAGCTTTCTGCAGCATTCAGAAGCTTCTGCAGCATCATGCCTACCTCTTTAAGGTGGCAAAATGAAGCGTATCTCTGGCGTCTGCCATTTTGTGCTGCCCACAAATGGGTGGGATGAAATGGCGGCTTCAGTTAGATCACCGCCGCAGGGCCCAGGGACACATGGCCTGTCCTCCTTCCACAGTATGAGGTCTTCAGACGGTAAATATGATGTGTGATGAAGTGGGATGGGGAAGAGAGATGGGAGGGTGCTTCAGCGACCCTGTGGTGGATTGTAAGGGCGAACATCCGCAGGCCTATTGCAGTCGTTGTTACTTTGAAATGGAGCCATATGTATTTTTGAGGGGTTCTGTTGTAATTTTGAACGTTCACTAAATGGTGGGTCGTATTTTTAGAGTTACTTGTATTTGTGTCCCTCTTCACTACATGTTGGTAAATGAGATTCTTTCTTTGTCTGTTTTCCTACCTTTTAGTTTGGAGAGACCCCCCTCTTTTTACAAGATATGCCTGTTGTGCACCTTGCCTGTCTTTGAGCATTCTTGAAAAAACTGGCTTTTCCCTCAGGTCTAGCTTGACGAAAGACCGATTGGCCCCATGAATTTGTAGGGGTATGGATAGATGGTTTTGTTCCCTGAACAGTGGCTGTTTTATAGGTGCTGTTTTTGTGCAGTGTTGTTTTTAATTCTGGAAAGCAGCCCATAATCATTTGGAGTGGAAGTGGGGGGGGGGAAGAAATCAATCAATAAATTTGTGTCAGTTCTCTGGCCACAAGCCACCAGGAGTCCCCTTAAGACAGCCCGGCTGCTTAATCTCTCATTCTGCTGTGGCAAGAGAATCGTTGTGAACAACCTTTGCAGGATGAAAGTTTGGCCACGTAGTTTTCTGCTGTGAGTACCTCATCCACCTCCCATCCTCTTCATATCTTTGCCATACAGGTATTCCTCAACTTACGATCACAATTCAGCCCAAATTTTCTGTTAAGGGAGACATTTGTTAAGCAAACTTTGCTCCACTTTACAACCTTCCTTGCCACAGTTGTTAAGTGAATCACTGCAGTTGATAAATTAGTAGCCCGGTTGTTAAGTGAATCCGGCTTCCCCCTTGACTTTACTTGTCAGAAGGTTGCAAAAGGGGATCACATGACCCCGGGTTACCATGCAACCATCATAGATATAAAGCAGTTGCCAAGCATCTGAATTTTGATCATGTGATCATGGGGATGATGCAAAGGTGGCAACTCTGAAAAACGCTTTTTTCAGTGCTGTTGTAACTTTGAATGGTCACTAAATGAACTGTTGCAAGTCGAGGACTACCTGTACTCTTCTAAAAGTAAGCTGAAGGACAACTACCCACAGGAACTGGGATTTTTCAAATAACCATGGAAAAAATACAGCATGAGGGATGGAGATGGGGAGAGGAGATGCCAATCTTTAAACTCCTCTGACTTTTAGCTGGAGGAAATAATAGCCAGTCCATCCAGAGTTCCAGGTATTGGCCTTGGACACTATTCTGAGTTATTCCAAATACAGGTAGCCCTTGACCTATGACCATAATTGAGCCGAAAATTTCCATTGCTAAGCAAGAGAGTTGCTAAGTGAGTTTTGTCCCATTTTATCTTTCTTGCCATAGTTGTTAAGTGAATCACTGTAGTTATTAAGTTAATAACATGGTTTTTAAGTGAATCTGGCTTCTCCATTTACTTTTCACATCAGAAGGCTGCAAAAGGTGATCACATGACCCCAAGACACTGGAACCGTTCTAAATACATGCCAGTTGCCAAGCATCCAAATTTTAATTATATGACAATGGGGATGCTGCAATGGTCGTGTGAAAATGGTCATGTGTCACATTTTTAGTATCATTTTTTAGTACCATTGTAACTTCAAAGGGTCACTAAAGGATGGTTGTAAGTCAAGGACTACCTGTATGACTCAGATCTAGGGAATGAAAGTTGTTGCTGTGTGTAAATCGTCCAAGTTAGAATTAGTGTCCTAGTTCATGTGCTAAGAGATTAACATGTGAGTTAAGACATTAACTTTTTGTATGCCTTGGGGTGCATAAGGGTATAAAATAAACTGGTGAATCTTTTGAACTTCACTGCCCTACAGATGTGTAAGATCAAACTGCCAGCATTTTTTAATCATCCCAGAAGAAAATGCTTATATTGAAGACATTTATGTTGTAAAAAGCTGCATCTGGTAAATTAATGTATCCAAGAATGACATCACTGAAATATCTATGTTTTTTAAAATGGTTTCTAAGGAAATAGCTAAAACAGGGGAAAATGCATGCAAAGGTTCTTCATGTTAGAATAAGATGAAAATTAATGTCTGTAGTGAAATGGGCCTATTACATTTGATCTGAGTTTCCTTAACTGGTAGCCATTTCAATTTCAGCTGCCTGTTTTCAAAGAAAGATAGTAACCAGATATCTCCTGAATTGGCCAGCAGACAGTTCACCTGCCATTTACCTCAACTAATTGTTTGAAATCTGACATCTCTAGAGGAAAAATGGCTATGATTCATATAACAATGGCAAGATGGATATTTATCAACATTCATTTCAAGAGCTTCTCTGGTCTTTATTTCCGCTTATATAGAGTTCAGCATACGGTCAACAGACAAGGTAGGATCAAGGAAGTGTCTTTGGAGAATGAATGGTCTACTACTTGTGATTGGCTGTTTTAACCAAAAAAAACCAACCACCCACCAAATCTTAAACAGGCTTTATATGAGCTGATTACCTTCAAAATCCTATTTTATTTAGTTTCAGGTTGAAAATTTACCTTCATATTTCTTAATACATAACACAGCCTTACCGAATCCTCTTCCATCTAGATGAGTCTGACTTCAGGCTCCATGATTTCCAGTTACAAGTCATATTGACTGTGGACTGCACAAGTTAAAATCCAGTATTTATGGTGAGTTCCAAGCTATATTCAGTGATATTCAGAATTCATGCAGAAGCTGACTCTAACTTTGATTATGTGCCCAACAAATGGGAAACTTCTTATTCTAATGTCAATAGGACCACTAATATTTCCAAATTTTCCTGTCTATGTACTCATTAAATTCATCAAGGCAAGGAGAGGACATCCCCCACTGTTCACATGTTGACAAGGTATATGTCAACTCATGTGGGCTCAACAGAATGTATACAAGGGATATTGTACAGGTAAAGATGTACAGGCATGGAGGAATTGAAACAACATGACAATCCATATTACTAAGGGAAAAATCAGATCCAAGTCCCATCAGTTTTCACACCAATGTGAAGAGATAAAAAGTGCTTTCAATCTTATAGTAATGATATTTATCCATTGTGAATGATCCCTTTTATAGCCTTTGGTATGTACATCATCATTGACTGATCTGAAGCATATTGATTCCCTCCCCATCTCTACCATGAATTAAAAAGCGTTAGTAGTCATTATATTATGATACTTATCTATTATGACTGTAAAATAATAGGTAGTATGTATTTTGTTTCTGCTCTCAAAGAAAATAACTGAATCTTTAAAACAACACAAACAATTAAGGCAAAGAAAAAGATGGTTAAACCTACAAAACTATCACTAATAGCTTAAGTGAATATACGATGCAGCTTACTGTTGAACCGTGACATCCCTGGTGCTCTCTGAGCTTGGTTGTTTGCAAGCAGGCAAATGTCTGCAAGCAAACAATCAAACTCCAAGAGCACCAAAACTATCACTAGATGGCAGAAAATGCTTAGGACTAGAATTAGAGCTTGATTTATGTTTTCCTTTTTTTAAAAAATTCGCGTCACTCACATGGATTAAAAATAAAATCATATAAACTTCATTGGAAGTAAATCCAGTTGAACTCAGTAGAATTGGTTTTTGGGAAGACCTAACATTTATTCCAAAGCATAGTAAGCAGTTTTTATCAATTCTAATCATGTACTTTAAGCATCTAAACAATAACCTTTTAATTATATTATAATAGTCTTTATTATCACTTCATCTGGTATTGTACAGATGTACTAACATCTTAAGCTACTGCTATTTTCAGTGCTGGCACACACAATGTTAGTCTATCATGCATGTATTACTGATAACAGCTTAAAAGTTTTATTATGTAACATTTTTATGCCATGTCTACTGGACTTTTCTGATCTTGATTTTTTAAAAAATAATTAACATTACTGAATTTAAATACATTTTGGCAACCACATTCCTTCCTCCCCAATGGAAGAGAGAAAAAGGGAAACCGAACAGGTTTCCTCCATTCATTTCTCTGGTTTAATCCAATCCTCCAAGCACCTCAGTCTGTTGGTGTCACTTCTGGAAAAAGCCAAGCTGAATACCAAATTGCTGATGAAAAAATGACAGGACCTTGTACTTATATATGAAAGGAAAAAAAGATTTTTTTTCCAAGTAAATAATTAAAAACCCAGAAGGATATGTAAAATGTCCAAAGTGGAACTGCACAAATTGATGGCTGGTGGGAAAAATAAAATTCAGTCCATTCTACTTTTACCATGTCAAAGAGGCAACATGCCAAAATGGACTGAAACACCATGTTACATGCATGGAGGGATAATTTCCCCTCTCTGTAGCAATGATACTAACAGACTCAAGATAATGGGCCAATTTTGCTTGATGCAAATCCAAAACCATACCAAGAGAAAATCAGAGTAGCTGAATTGCTAACGTGTGTCCAGATTTTTATACTTTATGTCATGGCCTGCCCGAGCTCATTCCTCAGTGCTGCTTTTGTTTAAAAAGAGCACAAAAGACCTTTGGGAAAAGTACATTGTCTTGATTTTGTTGTCTACTTGCAGTGGTTGAAGCCCGGACACAATTCCATGACACAAATCCCCTTTTAGACGTGTGTTAACACTGAATGCATGTACAAATGAGCGGGACTTGGATTGAACTGTCAAAACCATCATCTTGACTTCTTTTTTAATCTTCTCCCAAATATTGTTGCCAGAAGAAGATTTTTTTTAAAAAAAACATTATTTATTCAATCTTTTTTAATTATTTAGAAAAAAACTGAAAGAAGCAATAATTAAACCAGAATATTCTCAAATCAATATAACTTGGATTCCTATAAAATTCCATATATCAATCAGATGCTCATGCTTAAAGTATAAAATGCCTACACATGAGCAAATTCACAACAATATCTTATTTTATATTAGCTACCTTCGGACATTGATTTGATATTTGCGGGTATTTGTAGCAGTTGTTACAAAAGGTGTCGTTAAGCATATAGTCTGTCTGTCTATCTGTCTATGTACCATCTATCAATCATCTGTCTCTCTCTCCCTCTCCCTTTAGTTCAACCAACTAAAAATAGTAAAGCTAGAAGGGCCAGAAATGCTGCTGTCTAGGAGCAACAGATTTTTTTCTACCTTAACTGGGTTAAAGTAAAATTGCATAGTGAAATATTGCAATAGTATCAGTATGAGGCAAGCAGTTGCCACTCTTTTAAATAAACATTATTTAAAAAATATTTGTATATTTGGCACACTATGACTAGTAAAGGTCCCATTTAATTGTTTACATATATTTGGTATATAAAATCAACAAGCTAGTACAAATTTTCTGTAGTCTAGAATAAAAATGCATGACTAGAAATATAAGAACAGAGAAAATCCCTTCCCTAATCCTTTATTAATAATACTTTAGATCTGATTTTGATTACCTGTAACATTCTAGTATTTAACGATTCTATCACATAGTTAACAATCCTAGTAGCATTTTCTTCCATGTCATTGCCATTTACAATACATAGTATCAGGTGGGGCTAGTGATGGAGGAGTTGCAACTCCCTCCTGGGAGGCTGAAACAGAAGTAGCTCAATAAACTGAAGTGTTTTCTTAAAAGCTGATCCAATAAATCAAGTGCATGCTTCCTGGTTTAACTTAAGAGGAGAACAAAGGAAACTGAAACTGTATCTCTCTTTTGTTAATGACTTTTGTTAATGCCGGGAATAAGTTCAGAACTTTATTTAATCCCCCAAGGTCTTCTCCCTAACAAGCAATCAACCGCTGGAGAGAATATAAAAACTAAAATGAATGGTGTCTATGGAGACACCATCATATCTGCCAAGTCTGTAAATTTAATAGTCTCAGGTGATAGTATCCATAGATATTTAGACTTAATTAGAGGAACTGAAAAACTTAGACTGGTTTCCAGAAATAGCACGCAAGTTAGCTGGCTAAATTAAAAAAAAAACCTAATCTCTTTTCCTGAAATGCTTGAGCAAGCAAAGGTAAATTCATTATGATTTATTTACTCCCCCAAAAACACAGAATCCAATCTTTCTTCAGCTTTCCCTACAGTGAAAATACAAGGCAACCCCTCCTCCCACCGCCGCAATTTTGGGATCCAGTTCTGTGCTCCAGATACCAAGATGGTTCAGTCTAGTGTCAGTTTAGATTCAAGATAAGGGTTGTAGGACTTTGCTTTATGGATTCCAAAGCTTTGGTATACTTTTTTTTAATGGAACAAGGAAACATGTTTACAAATTGTTCTGGTTTTCATTCTGCTTCTTGTATTGTTTTTTCTGCTTCTGAATACAAGACAATAAAACAAAACAAATGGAAAGAACTGAGTGAAATTTGCATACAAATTTGCTACTGCCTTTGTTTAACTCCATATTCTAGTCCAGGGGGTCTCCAAACCTGGCCACCTTAGGGCTTGTGGATTTCAACTCACAAAATTTCCCAACTAGCATGGCTGACTGCGCAATTGTGGGACTTGAAGTCCAGAAGTCTTAAAGTGGACAAATTTAGAGACTCCTATTCTAGTCCACATGGAGCTTGACTATCAGTTGGCAGCAGCTATGTATCTGCACTGACCCTTGCACAGAAACAGAGTAAAAAAATTAAATACATCGCTAAATTTGTTGGTTTAACCACCTGTCAAAACTTGTCTCTTCCCTGGCAGCCCCATCACACTTAATGAGTGATTACTGGATTAGAACATTGGTGAGATGTGATGAAGCCAGGGGAATCCACCAATCCCTGTCTTTAATGTCCCTTATACCCTGTAAACAAGGACAACCAGAATAATTCTTGAAGGAAGGTAGAGATCATCAGTGGGGTATAAAAGTTTATGTTAATAAAGTTTTAGCAATTTGGTGGGCAAGTTTGGAACAAGGAATTGACCTAGGTTGGATAATAAGTTGAGAGACAGTGACTTACATAATTGTTAAAGACAAATAGAAAAAATAGAAAAAACAATTCACTATGAGCTAAAGTCTGGATTTTATGAAAGCATTTTGAGAGAGCAGCCCTCTGGAATGGGATGAATACATTTATATAACACTAGTAAAACAACAGAAAATCTTAATCCAAACTCAAATTGTTCATGAATTATGGATGTAAAAGAGAGGTCTAGAAAAACAGTGGAAGATGCTGAAATGTTTTTGATATGTTATTCTAAAATTACTATGGGAAACACTGATTGGTGAGTCCTAAAAAAGGACTCATTGGAAAGTAGCAATGTCTATCACAAAATGTGTTTTTGTATTGCGTCTCCTTGGGGAAAATATATCAAGTGTAGGCTTGCAATTTTTTTTTTTTTAAAAAGCAACAATTAGCAGTCAAGCAAATCTGAAGCAGCCTACTGTTTTGGGAATAGTTTATTTCCCTTTAAACCCTTTTGAAAAAGATCCAAGTCTTTTTGGAAAGAGTCTGCTCCTCCAAAGTAGGCAGTTTGGGTGTGTTTTTCAGATTTTGTCCAAAATGGACGCTCACTGCAATGCTAAGGCATGTGAACACCAATCCCACTGTTATGAGAAACACTCTCTTGCAGAATTTATTTTTCTTCATTCATGCCAGTAGAAGTTAAATTATTTTTAGGAACCCTAATCTGTTTTTAACCCTTCAAAGAGTCAAAACAAATTTTTGAGTTAATTAAACAACAATGAGAAAATGCAGAATAATACATTTAGTAGGATAATAAAAATTGATCACCAGCTTTTAAATTTCCTGGACCTTTTTTTTAGATGAGATGCAAGCCAATTTTTGCCCAAAGGGTACTCCAGTGAAATCTTACATTTCTACAGACATTGTCCCAGTATTAATATTCACAGCGGAGAATCTTTTGATTTGTGGTGATTTTTTGGACATTTAACTTGTATTGGCAATACTACCAAAAGCCAGAATGCCAAAAGCTTGTGTTATTTATCTATCTCTCAAGATGGCTGTATTTGGCTGTATTTTGGGAGGCTCCCTATACCAGGCTCTATCCTGTAGGATCACCAGTGATTTCCAGAGCAAAGGTTGTGAATCATTATTTTAGAAATGATTTTTTAACATTTTAACTTGTCATCTCTAGATGATATGGGCAGAACATATGTAAATTTAGTAAGTAAATAAACAAAAATAAAACCAAGTCACTAAATGTTAACATCCACATCAAACTATAAAAATCACTAAACTGCCAGTTATCTGCAGTCTGTTTCCATAAATGGTACTTTGCTTCATTCATAAATTTCTTGGATTTAACATATATTAAAACTGTAGACAAATTCATTGGGAAAATATGTTTATTTTATTGTGCTTTCCTCAGCATTCTAGACACAAAAAGGTTCCAAGCATGTAATTGCAGCCATGTGTTGTGTTTTAAATCCAGTCTGTCTAAATAGTCAAGCTGTCGTGGCAGCAGCTCTCAAAACAATGGCAATCATGCAGGTTTCCTGTATCTTTATTTGGGAACTAAACAAAGTTGATTTGGGGATGTGTCTAAATCTCCTTCCTGGAGGCATCTCCTCTGAATTTGCCTATCAAATTCAGCTGGTATTTCGTGACAAGTATGGAGTCTTTCCAGAAATTTTTTTCATGTGCAGAAGGGCAACCTGATATTCAGCCTGGCTCAAATGAATCCTGATTTAGATTCAGATGATATGTGATTTTCTTTTTTAAAAAATATGGACATAGCTATGAACTAACCAGCTATTACTGTATCTAGCTAAAGTCATGGAGACCCATAATCTCTGCAGATTAGCTGCTCTGTCTGTGGAAATAGATTTATCTTGCCTGCTTACTTTCGGAATGAAAGACCCTAGGTTTTGTTGTGGCTATTCTTCAATACTCCCTATATATTGGTGTTGAGGTTTTCTTCCTTTTTGAGGAGCTCTGGGTAATAACATTGCAAAGCAGCCAGCTGGAGTTCGAGCAGCAGAAGAGAGATGCCAAATCCAACCAAGCATAGCTTAAAGCCTTAGCGGCAGTAATGCTGGAAACTGTAGGTCTGTAACACCAGAGAACTAGCCAAGTATTGTCTAGCAAAATTATTTCAGATCCTTTTGGGGATTGCTGAATATTCTCCTGCTGTTGGATACTGTGTGGGCTGTTGCAGTGAATTTGCAGAATGGATAAAATTGCCTGGATCCAGAATGACAGCTACTGCTATTGGTATATGGTTGTTTGAACTATCTCCTGCGTGAATTCCGGCTTTAATTGCCATGTACTGAAAACATGAGTATGAATTGAGAGAACTTTGTGACTGAATATTTCCACACATGGCTTTTGACTTTTTTTTTTTTTTTGGGGGGGGGGGCTGT
>JANHFL010001898.1:67708-90921 GCA_032468155.1 Oxyrhabdium leporinum
TGTTCAATTATTTAGAGAATTTAAGGATGACCAATTACTTATTTCCATTACACATGCAAGAGAGTGTCATACTTAGTTTTGTAGGCGGTACATAGTTTTTCTCTTAAGCTTTAGTAATTTCAGCGGGACTCACACAGATCTCCAGCAACAATGAATAGTGTTGAAGTAATTACAAGTTACCACACCACAAACATTTAGTATATTATTCTGGCAGTTGATGCTAAACTTTATAGAATGGAGTAAGAAATAATAAAAAAATACAGACATATTCATTTTTGGTTAGCAAATCCAATAACATGGGTGTACATTTTCCTTATTGAAATAGAACAACTAAATCCATCTTGGTTTCATATAAAGTGAGGGATAATTCCTAGGCCTTGAAGATCTAGTGACCACTTTTTAGAACAATAGGACATTTTTACTATCTAACTCCTGGATTTCCAGCAGATGTCCTTTGAGGGTCACAATGTACTTCTTGATAAGCTTCTTACTATCCATGCAGCTTTCTGCTTTGCCTACTTTTATTTTTAATAGTTCATTTTAAATGAAAACATGAATGAGAAGCTACTGTACTCTCAAGAAAGTAGTAGCTTTAAAATCACCTGTATAGGTATTCTATTTTTCTCAAAAAAGACAGGAAAAAGAAACAAAACCCTGAAAGAAATGAGCAATAATCTGAGAGAATCCGATGCAAACTGATCATCAGGAGTGGGTGTGAAGGGGACCTAAATGTGTTTTTCTCTGTGTGTATACATATAAAAATACACACTGTTAATAATTTTGCCACCGGGAGGTAGACAGATAAAACTTTGCTTGTTGTTTCCTTTCAAAGTTGCCTTTTCAGACTAAACACAGTCTTTGGGTGGGAAGCTGTGGGTTACATACTATACATGCTTTACTAGGAAAACAAAACCTCATAGCAACCCTGGATAGCAATTAAAGTAATCCAAAATGATCCTTTGATCGATGCGACTTTTTGTTTCTTGGAGACCCATGTGGTGCGCAATATTCCCAAGCAGCATGGCTATTCCGATATAAAGAATTCTGTGATAGCCATCTCTGGCCTTTATGAACAAGAAGGCTGGCTGCTGGCTATTGCCTATTGTTGAAGGGAAAATAAAACATGAAAAATAGCTCTTCATTGCGAAGGTGTAATTTTCTTTCTTGCTCCCCTGGCGATTCTTCCAACTTCAAAGCTATCGTTTGCAAGGCAAACTCTGAACTCTTTGCTCTTGTATATAGAGTAACCATCATCATTATCATTGCCTCCCATGACCAGCCTTAGAAAGAGGCATTGGTGGACTCCTGCAAAGGGTAAAGCCATGGTATGGGCCTCCTGTTGGTGTCTGGAACTTCTAGTCTTGTATCTCCTTCTTTCTGTTTCCTAGTCACTCCTTTCCGAGGGTTTGAAGTTGAACTATAGCAAGAGTGAGGTGAGAGAAAAGCAAAGGAAAAAGTAGAGGTAGTCCTTGACCTTTGACCACAGCTGAGCCCAAAATTTCTGTTGCTAAGCAAGACAGCTATTGCGTGACTTTTGCCCCATTTGATGACCTTTCTTGCCATAGTTGTTAAGTGAATCACTGAAGTTGTAAAGTTAGTTACATGGTGGTTAAGTGAATCTGGCTTTTCCATTGACTTTGCTGATCAGAAGATCGCAAAAAAATAATAATCACATGACCCTGGGACACTGCAACCACCACAAATACAAGCCAGTTGCAAAGCATCTGAAGTTTGGACCGCAGGGATGCTCCAATGGTCATAAGTGTGAAAAATAATCCTACGTCATTTTTTCAGTGCCATTGTAACTTTGAATGGTCACTAAACAAACTGTTATAAGTGGAGAACTACCTATAGTGATGCCTACATGACCCTCCAAAACCTTGGTGTACTGTCACTGCCTTCAAACATTTTGAAGTGTGAGATTGCATGATTAGTATTTCTTGCTTCTCCCTCAAGATGACTGTATTTTTGAATCAACTTAAATTGGGTCCAAACAAACTTAAAGACAGGAACACAATATATTTTAACCAAACCTGAATAGTGTCACCAGTTAAGACAATTATCAATTATGCAAAATGATACAAAAATTCAAAAAGGATCTGCGTTGTCTTGAGAAATGCTGTACTGAGGAATGATTGTTTATATAAGAAATAAACATAAACCATCTGTCCACAAATGAGTTCCAATTGTGTTCATCTGTCAGACATGCATAACTGTTAAGTAATTTTTTGCAATGAGTTCAAGGGCAGAATTTATCCTTGCGGTCGCTAACCACCCTGTTTCTTTGTCTACCTGCTGGCATTCCAAGGTTTTGGGAGGAGTGGAAGGAATATGTTGGGGAGAAATATGGGAGGTCTTGGCCTTGCAGAAAGTCCCCTTGTTTCTGAAAGACTACCAGCGATCGAAAAGAAATTAATTGATGTGAAAGAAAGAAGCCAACACTCCTATCTTCTGTTGTGGCTGTGATATGAACTCAGCCAATCGTAAATATGGCCATTCTTCTGTCACAGCCACATTTCATAAAATTGTTGTTTCTTTGTACTTAGATTGATGAGCAAATAAACAACATTATTTCTCCATTTGTGGAAACCAATGATAGTCATAACAACACAAGTGTACCTTTGAAGTTCAAGTTATTCAACTAAAAAGATGTTAGGAATATATGGAAAATATGTCCCCAATTTTCCAGATCTGATGTGTTTGAAATATCATGGCTAGTATTTTGAACTCATTTCTGCCCTCAAAAAGAAAAAAAAACACTAATCAAGCCCCAAATCATAACCAACATTTTAAATCCAATTACTAGTAATGTAGAAATGGTTTGGTAAGCTTAAACTAGTCAGCCAGTTACCTCTGGAAAGTACTGGAAAGTCAAAGTTAGAAGATAGTGATCATACTTGTTTATATTTCCAATATTTAGATATATTTTCTTTAAAAATGGTGATTTATTTCATCCCTTCTTGACATATCTACAGAGCAGAACTGTGCAGTTCCCAAAATACAGACAGAATATGATAACTTGTTCAGGTCAGCTTCCTATGTCTAGCAAGATTGAAATATTGAAAATTGAAAAACCAATTGAACTAATGATGTGTTATAATCACATAGGGGGTGGGGTTTCCACAAATTAATAATAGTCTTTTGTGTGAGGAAGCACTTATTTTGTCCATCCTGAATCTGCTACAGATCAATTTCCTTGACTTACCATTTTTTCTCTTCTATCAGCAATTGTCTACTTACAACCATTTGTAAAAGCTTGAATTAGACCTGTAAATCATTCTTAAAGGAGAAAATTCAAAACCACTTGCATACAAAGAACAACAGCTGAGAAAACCTGAACAGATGAACATAGAAATTCATGTACTTATGTTTACTCTCATATTATTAGTTCTTGGCAGCTAGGTGGTGCCTTCCAGATAGGTTGACCTATAAATCCTTTCATCTTAACCATATTGGACTGAGGTGATAGGAGCCATGATGCAGCATACCTAGAAGATATTATGTTAGGGAGAGTGGATTTATTAAGCAATTCCTTTTCCAGTATGGGAGAGCCAATTTGATGTAGTTGAGGCATCAGACTAGATTCCAAGAGAGTATGGCTACCAAATCTAGATTGCAACAATCCAGAGAATCGTAAGATGGCCGTAAATAATCACATTTTTTCTTTCTCTTTGTCTAGTGGATGTCAGAAATTTGAAGGCCACGTTTGGTTGTTCTAATTATCATTCATTTTTTAAAAAGGATTAAGGAGTTTCAGGGTGGTTGCATTTGAGATATATTTATATGGAGGTACTGCAGATGACACCTGGAAGCTGTTGTTAAGGTCTAGAATATTTTTTTTTTTTTGCCTGTCAACTCATTTCTGAGTGTAACCCTTAGAACAAAAGTTATTGCTGATTGTCTGTGGGGGACTTATACTACTTTTTAATATTTTCATTACCATCATTTTTGGAATTAAAATAATTATAACACAACATAACTCTCAATTTTTTTTCTAACATCAAAGTTCCAGATTCCTCAGTGTTATTAGAAGATCTGGATTTAAAACTTCATGGGCATTGATAAAGAATCAGTTTCAACTGACTGGCTTTCTTATTAGTATGAAAAGCATAATGTTTTACTCCTGCTAATGAAATCATTCAAGGTGGCAAACTAGAGAAGTAGTATCTTTTTAGTATTGGCCTTATAATTGTGGTATCTATGATATTTTCAATGCAAACCTTAATTGTGATGGGACAAATTCATTCTGTGATTGCATTTGAAATGGGATAATGTGAAAGTAGAGCACGTTGTTTGATCTATATTATTCCCTTCACACCTACAAGCAACTAGCTGATGGTGTAATGAGGAATCTAGTTCATCTGAAATAGTAAGCCAAGATTTTTAAAGCAGAATTGAACAAAAGATAAAAGGTAAAGGCTCTGTTGAGTTGATGCCAATTTTTGATGAGTTCATAGATGCTTCTTTGTAGTCTTGTCAATAATACTGCAGTGATTAGTCACTGAAGCTCTCAGATTTCCTGGTGGTCTCATGTATTAACATGTATTAAGCAGGATGAATGTCCCAAAATCAAATCAAGGCTAATTAAACATTGTTCCTTTTATGGCTTTACTGAAATCACACAAGAAAATCTATTGCAGTTTAGGATTATATGTGAATTAGGAGATAGAATGATAATACTTATGTGGTTATCACTTACATTTTTTTATAAGTTTAACTCTGTCAAGCATATCTCAGATCAGCCAATAAAATTAATTTTCTAATTTTAAAAAAATATATAATCCTTCTGTCTTCATTGTTCTTGTTAAGTGTTCTCCTCCCCTTCCCCTTTGTGTTAAATTACAGTCTCACAAAGAGTTTTAGTAGGTTATAGTAGCATCTGCCCTTAATTAGCAAGCTTGTGGAATTCTTATAATCACTAATTATTATTTGATCTTTAAGTAAGCAAAAAATTGCATTCAGATTTAGATATTCTTAGGATTGAACTTAATGGAACAGGCTAGTCGTAACTAAAGTAAGATGGTTGTTTCACTGGTTTGCACCAGGAGTCTACAACTTTTGAGAGATGTTGCACATCAAGAGTTGGGAGAACCTGTTGTGAGCATTCTTTTAAAAAATCAGAAGACACCCTCAGTTGCAAAGCACCAGTTTACAGAATGCTAGTGACACATTATTCCTTTCTGCAGGACCCCCCTCAGTTTCCTCAAACATTTGTTTTCTACCAAAATTTATAGGGACCATTTGATACCCAGGGGCATTTTTAGAAAGAGAGATGAGACTTCTACTTAAGCCTTGTCTTACTCCAGCTATCTCCTCCCCCCCCCTTAATTAAATAATTTTTAAAAGATGTAAAAAGTATTGGAGTGAGTGCCTTACTACAGTTCCATAGGCAAATCATTTCATTCCAGCCAGTGAAGCTTAGAGCAAGATCCTTTCCTATCCCAAGGTATGGATGTGCAGGGAGAACACAAAGCAGCTACTAATGTGCTTGGCCATCAAGGACTTGCTCTTTGGAAACCACAGGTTAAGGGATGAGGGTTGCTGTGATGTACAAAGAGAAGCTGAGATCACAAGAGAAGGAAAAAGGGGGTCACTTCCAACAACGAAGGCCCTTGTTCAGAGTCCAATTTATGAGAGCTTCCTTGCCCTTCAGAGTTCATATTTTGTTCAGCAAGCTGTGGGTTTCCCCCATTTGCTCATCTCTTAAAATAACAATCCATGCTGAAGAATCTGATAAACCACCAGAGCACATCAACAGGCAAAATCAGCAGGCAGACTGACAACTGTTTTGTTTGTTTTGGTGGAGTGTTGGTTGTGGGGCCAAGTTTGGTTTTGGCTGACGATCAAAATCATTTCTGGGCAAAGCTGACACAAGGACCTTTCAGCCATAGCTGTGGTTGGCCCTCATGCCAAGTCAGAGGTTTTTTAAAATGTCACTGCTAGTTTTGTGTTAACTTTGTAACTTTCCCAAATGTGTGTGCAGGTTCGTGTCTGTCTGTGTGTCTTGGTGTTGTTGTTTTTTTTAAATGTAAGTGGATGGTTGTATGGGCAATATATGTATGAATAAAAGACGATGGAGCTTCCATCATTAGCAAGTAAGGCGTTACTTGGGGAAAGCAACATTGATTCAAATTTCTATCTTGATTTACATCTTTGGAAGCAACTGTTTTTCTATACCATTTTCTTAAAGAGTAACTTTAAATAATTAGTCTCTTTGGGATTTGACAAGTTAATGCTCTGCATTCATTAAAATCCTGATCTCATTTTAAGTCTATTTTTTTTTAACCTCCTGACCATCTGACCCCTACTGTTAATTTAATTGCATTGTCTTCTGCCATTCTTAAATGAGAGATTTTTAAAAGAAAATATTCATGGTGGAGAAAGTAAAAGCTAATAATAAGAGTTACAGAGACTGAAATCCTTGTCTTGGGGATTTCTTTAGCTTTAAACCCTGGATTTTTCAGTGAAAAGTAAAGTAGTTAAGTGGTTTTCAATTTTGTTGTTGAAAAGGAGAAGTACTTTCCTAGGGTGATAAAAGGAGAAGTACTTTCCTTGGAAGAAAGGTGTAACGGTTTCCAAAAGCATTCATCAAGAAATATAAATCACCATGTAGTAAAGTTATAATTCTTCTAAGGGCATACATCTGAAACAAGAATTCTTGCCTACTCAAACTGGACAGCAGCGGTTCAAGGTTTCAGGAGCTGCACCTGTGCTGTGATATATCCGTGCTGCTGATGTCATCATTGGTGATGGACAGTTAGAACACTGATGGACCCTTTTCCTTCTCAATACTTCACTGCCTTCTCTGTCCTAAATGATGGGGTAGGTTTAGGTCTTGCCCAAGAAAAGTCTATTCACATTACCAACTGTCTGGATCTTCAAGGAAACAAAACCAGAAAACCTAGAGACAATAGGATTTTGGCCCAGGAATCTTCTATATACAAACTGTTGTATAATTGAGCTCCGGTTCCTAATTGGAAAATGTAAAACTCCAAATCCAAGTAACCATAATGTACTCAGTTTTATATCACAATGAGGATAAGACCTCTACTCTCTCAACACACATGCACATTCTTTTTCTCTCTAAGAATGTTTGTCAGTATTTTATATTCTGAATGCTGAGTATATGCTATATACTGAATAGTCCATCCAACACTATAAAAAGGTTGCCTTTATTCAGTAGTTAGAAAGATACATTTACATCAATGAAAGTGAGGCACCATTACTCCAGGAAGATATTCAGATGCTAGAGCTATATGCTTTTATAATGAGCTGACTTTCCAGTAAGAACTAAGATGGCAAACATCAACCTGGAACGACTTCTCACCAAATATTTCCGGGAAAGTATTTTATTTAGATAGATAAATAGAAAATTTAAAAACTCTATGTGCTTTTGCTTTTTGTTATCTTTATACAATATACAAATGAGTCAGCTCTCAAGAGGCAAGGTCACTTCCATGTTGTATCTACCCAATGTAAACTGAAACCAAGTGAGTGGAACATTCCTAGAACAACCATCAAACAGTACTAACCCTATGACTTCAAATATGGGTATTAGGCATTCTCAAGATCAGAATCTTAAAAAAGAATTGAACTATCTTCATAGCCTCATGAAAAAAATGTCCTGTAAGGTTGTCTCATACTTACAGCTAGCTTTGCATTGCTGAGGATTTGGCTAATCAGGAAGATAGAAAAGGGCATCAGGCTTTCACTAAGTACTCATGTCATGAGCCATCTATTTTAATAGTATGACATGGAGGTAGAGCAATAATGCAAGACAAGGGTTGTCTTCTGAGCCTGCAATTTCACTAAATTGCCATGTGTAATATTAGCTTTAAGAATATAGGAGACATTTCCTGAATGTAAGTCCTGCATAGCAGATATCAACCAAAACCCACTCCTATCATGTATACTAGAATACATTCTTTTTTTCCTATCACATCTTATATACTCCAACCGTCCAACTTATTTTCCCCATGAGAAACTACAACTGGTTGTCCACTTTAACAAGGTGAGGGAGATTGTGGTTCTCATTGTGGGCACCAATTCTGTGGAAGTCTTGGCTTTCAAAACCTCTCAAAGTGGAACATAGCATTTAATTAAAAATGCATCAATGCAATAGAACTATAGATATTCTATTGTATGTTTGGTTGCTGAATGACTATTATGAACTGCTGAGAATTTGCTGATTGCTGTAGGTATAGCTCTGATGAATAAATAAAATATGCCAGATGGTGAAAATACAATAAATGGCTTTTGTGACACTGACAAAATTCATCTTTTGTTGTTATTTGGAACTCTCTGTAGAAAGTGATTTTTGTTAATGATCTAGAGTTTAGTAAACTCCAGTCTATTAAACTCAGTTCCCACTGATCCTACATAATATGCCCAAGGATGAGGAATTATATGAACTGCATCCCAACAGGAATTATAAATGCCCCATTCAAATAATTACTTCCATTCCATGTCTGATTTGCTGGCAAAAATGATTTTTTTTGCTTTTACAAGTTGTAGCATAGAACAAGCTGCCTTGAGTCATCTTATAGGGAAGATGAAGAAAAAAATAATTAATGAGGGGGGGGTACAGTACTGTATTCTGTTGACTGTTTATTTTATGTAGATATGGTTTGTCTTAAATATTTCTGTCTCATTCTTTAGAATAAAAAGCCTATTAATAAAACATGAAACCCTTGTCCCAAACTAGCAGCAACAAAGCAATAACGCATGAGGGGGGAAGAGGAAAACAGAGCAGTCATCATGTTGAAGAGTATTTTTTCTAACAATTAGTTGGAACAAATTAAAAATCGTTTAGAGATGATTAGTAGCTAGTTTCAGCAAAGGGTTGATTATATTTCCTGGCTTTCTGTTGCAACAGGGAATATTTCAGAGCTTTCATTGTATCTAGCCATTTTTCCAGGCAAATTTTTCAGGGAGCATCAGGAACAATTTACTAATCTCCAACCTCTTTGAATCATGTTCCTTTGCAGCTTTTTTAAAATGGTTTCTTTTCATTGCACCCCTTTTCCTGTCAACACAACTAAAGTCAAGTACAGCTGTGCCCCAAGCAATGTAATATAGCTTGATTTTCCTCTTGTTTTTCACTCTTAACTAGGTGGAACAATTTATTTGAACCTATGGACAATTATGGACTCACCTTACACTCCCACTAATCAGAACCTAGAGAAAAGAACAGCCTTTCTAACAGGATATGAAGAAAATGTGGAAAATTTGTCTTTCCAGTTTGAAACAGACCTCTTACTGTATTCTGTATTCTATACCTGTATGGTATTAATTTCCCAAAGTTTCCATGACTGAAAAGGTAGTGTTAGCTCAATTCTTTAGAGGACTTTCCATTTTGAAGGTGGAAAATAGGTCTTGTGGGCTACACATCCCATACATCTGTGTGCATTTAGGACCTAAGAAACTAGCAGGAAATCAAAGGGCTTCTATTTAATTCAACATCCAATGCAAAATTAACTCAGGCTCCATAGCCAGAGAGTTGAACTCTGAGTTCTGGAAAGGTCTGGCTACAAGACTCTAAATATGAGCCAACCAGCAAAGTTATTTTTCAAATTTCAATAAATAATAAATAAGACTATATAAAATTTGGGTCTGTATACAATATCCTTTCCCGTGTGATGCTTCTTTGCTATTTTGAAGCACTATGATTTCTCCAGATTTCCCATCAAACTCATCTTGTGTACATCCTTTTGGGGAGAGTGGGCTGATGTTCATTTGCATGCAACAAAGAGTGGACAATAATCATATGACTATTAAATAAGGTTGTTCCTCTCCTGGGGAACGAGAAAGGGCAATTCATTTTTGATTCTAGGGGGAGAGAGAGAGAGAGAGGCAGGCAGGCAGGCAGGCAGGCAGACAGACACTGAGTCCCTACAAGTTTCACTTGGTGAATCATTGCACAGAGTCAAATTTTTACAGAGCTCTGTAAGATCATGCACTATTAAACTGGTCTCTTCAATTGCTCACAACTATAAAGTTAAAGCATTTCTAGTCATGTCTGCTGAGTGGCCCAATGATGTTGAATGGCCACTTGTATGTGCTACTGTAACTTCCCTTTAGGATCATGATCAGCAATCTGTGGGCTGGATGAGATAATGGAACAGCCTCTAGAGAAGGTTGCTGATCCTTGCTTTGGGAAAACTAGAGTGACGCTAGGGAGACAAATCAGGATTTGGAGGGGTTTATTTATTTTATTGGATTTTTATCCTACCTTTATTATTTCATAAGTAACTGAGGGCAGTGAACATACCTAATACTTCTTTCTCTTCCTGTTCTCCCCATAACAACAACCCTGTGAGGTGGGTTGGGCTGACTAAGAGTTTACCCAGCTAGCTTTCGTGCCTACGGTAGGGCTAGAACTCACAGTCTCCTGGTTTCTAGGCCAGTACCTTCATCACTGCTCCAAACTGGCTCTCATCAAAAATGATGGTTCCCTGCATCATTCTGAAATGGCCAATAAGCACAGTTCTGATCCCACCTACTGCTGGTCACATGACTCTGCCATTTGTGTAACATGTGGTAAAGCATTAACAGATTTTACACGCCTGGGGGTTGCTTTGGGAAGCTGCTGGCTTTTGGAGAAAAACACAATTTTATTATTGGTACACCTAAGGATAGCTCAAGATTGTCACTGATAGTCTAGAGCAGGGCTGTCAAATTCCTGGCCCACGGGCGGGATGCATCACACACTGGCCATACCCACACCTAGTTTAGCAAAGGGGGAAAAAGTCCTGATACATCACATGATGCTGCCGTGATGATGTGAATTTGACACCCCTGGTCTAGAGACAAGTTGGAGGCGATGTCAGGAGGGCAGAAAAAAAGATGGTGCCAGGACATGTTTTGATGCAAGAGGTGAGAGGACCAGTTTAGTAGCAAGAATGAAGCTTTCTTTCAAAAGTTAACAACACTAGTGGGATTTGGAAAATATAAAGGATTATAAAAAAAACGAACAGTACATGTTCTCAGAATTACTTTGTGGGGTGAAATGGTTTTCTTATTTTGTACACACACATACACATTTTCATGAAAGAATGATCAGGAGAGACTCTTCTTTGATTATGGTGGCCTTTGAATTTCTTCCTAATGTTTTTTGTTGGGGTGGGCTAGCATCTTTAGGCTTTTTAAAAAATGAATAAAGAAAGAAAGAATAAAGAAATCTACCCAGAATTGCTTGATAGTGAGATGGGTGGCATTATATAAATTTAATTAGTAAGTAAAATGCAATAAAAAGGTAAATTAAAATAAAGGCAACACCAGCACAAGCTATTATCTGAAAATACTAAGAATAAGATATGTAAAAAAAACACTTCATGATACTGAGATTGTAGATAAGTCTCTGTCAAAGATTATCTGAGAGAGGAAGCACAGGGCATAGACACAGTTGATTGGGTTTTAAGTAGCTGAACAAGCATACAATGAAGCTACATGAACTAAGAGTTCAAAGGGTCATTTTGCTTAACAGCTATTTACTAATATGTCTTGGGGTATTTTAAAACACTAGGAACTATTCTCTGTCTTAAGTTCTTCAGAGAAATATAAATTCTGACTAAGATGAAAAATAATGTAAATGCTTTAGTAGCCCAATTTCTCAAAGGCTTGCATGTAACAAAATACATTTACTTTTCAGCAGTAATAATCTTGGAAAACAAACAGCTAAAACTTTTAATATCCATTTAAAAATATTATGGAAGGTTTTAAACCTCTTGAATGTAAAACAGCTTAAGGTGGTTGATTTTACTAATAGGCCCTCTTAGTTTCATTTTAGCAACCAACTAATAATCATTTTAAAATACGGATTCAGCGGAGTTCTATATATGTTTATTTTGAAGAGTGTTCCAAGCAAAAGCTTAACTAGGGATGGAGACGTAGGAAGCATTTTCGTTTACTCAGTTTCTTATTTTTCCATCGCCGTAGCCACTAGAGTCTCCCAAGATTACACAACTGTGGCATGCGGCCAGACATGAGCAGTGTAATTTCCTGGTGATATTTTGTGAGTAAACACACTGAAATGGTTGTTTCCAGCTGCAGGTAGCATTAAAACACCAAAGGAGCAAGAGAAGAAGACAGACGAGGTCCAAAATTCTGCTTCAATTCCTCCACTGATGTAATTGTGATCTTGTCTGTTCAAATAATAAAAGTTTTTGGTCAATGGTCAACTTCCCTCCCAGGACAGAATATTTTTTCAGTATTATTAGGAATGCATGTGGTGGAGTAAAGAATCACTTGCTGGCATACTACAAGAGTATAGAGGACTACAACCTTGTCCGGTTGACCCAGATGTGGACTTAGATAGTTGCAACTGTACCAAACAATAAAGCTATGTCAAACTGACCTCAAGAGTTTTAAAAAAATTACATCTGAGGCCTTAAGCTTACCATCTCATAGTCATTGTCCAAACACCTGCACTGGTGTTTTGGCGGGAGCGGGTCAGAGTGCTGTAGGCAACCTTTGCATGCCTTCTTACAGAGGAAGGGTGGCCGATGAGGTGAAAGGATAGCTTGCCAATCTCAAGTGGACACTTTAGGTCCTCCATTGGACTAGGAGAAAGGTATGATTTGGAACCAAAGCAAAGTAGGGCAGAGACTGGTTGTGCATCAGGGTGTCATTGTGACTGGAACCATTGCTGTGGCCTGCCCACTTTGTTGATTGGAAGAAAGAGGGCTGCCTCAATGGATGAGGCTAGGGTGGCTGAGATCTCTCAGCCAACAGATAGAGCAGGTGTGTAATACTGCTATCAGCATCAAATACAGTTGACGAGTGGAGTTCTCTGGAGGTATGGGACTACTTTGAGGTTGGGAATGGGATGTTGCCCGTGATTGTTTTGCAATAGTTTTTTTAAAATAAATTTATTTTTGGGAGGCATCATGGGTTATTCTATTTTCTTACTGCAGACTTTGATACCGGCATTTATGGGTATTTGAGGTGGAAACCCTTGGTTTATATTGTACTTAACAAAATTCCCAATCGCTTTAAAAGCCTTTTGATTTTACTTTTAATGAATCGTGCACTTAATGAATTAATGGATCATGCACTTATTTTAGGTATTTTTATCTCAATTTTATTTATTTATTTTCTAAATAGTTCAAGGTGTTTACTTGGAACATAAAAATGTGATTAAACAGTAAATTCCATATCCTAAAATGACAATTCAAGCGCTGCTTCCTCGTCTATGTTCCCTTCAGAGATTGTTGGATTCAAAGCAGGTATATTAAGACAGGTTTTTATTGTTTCTCCTAATCCTGTTTATTCAGTATAATTCAAATTAACATAAGTAAAACGTGTGCCTTGAGGAAAGTTAGGAAATAGATTTCTATGTGCTGTGACTGATTTGCATTGCAAGTCAGCTGCAGTCAGTATGAAGGAGATTGTGGCATTCAAGACCAGAGGATTAATAAGAAAATAATTCTGTTCTAGAATGGGATTCAATCTGGTGGCCTCTAGTTCCTTTATTAGTTTGCAGGTTATTGTAGTGTTACGGACAATACTCAGAGCTTTTGCTTTTTGGAACTATCCATACTGAATGAAATAGACATATCCCTTTTTCATTCTGATGAGTTCCTATTTCTAACTCTTTATGGAAGTTCAGGTTTTCTTCTGCATCCTTGGAGGATGCTTGAAGAACCAAGAGATCAGGGAAGAGCCAGGCTTGGATAATGATAGAAGATAAAGATAGGAATAGGTACCATGACTGATGTCTCGGTCTGTTCCCAGTAACACAACAGGGAATTCCTGGAGCCTCTGAAGGCATAAGAACTAGAGTCTTTCCATTTATCTGTGACTTATCTATCACCTACCTCCTTTGATATTTGTAGCCTCTGCTTTCAATTATCAGCCAGCCGAAGAGCACTTAGTAATTTCAAGACAAAACTCTTGGAACCTCTGACCTCTGCTTGTCAGATAACCCAAGTATTTAGTGAAAATACACCATCATTTCATTGGCTTGAAGCTGTAAACATGTGTGCTTTGTTCTCTGTCAGCTTACAGTAACCTCCACCACCTAGAAGTGATTGGTTTACTTTCCTGCTTCTGCAGGGGATGTACAGATTTAAGTAAGCTGCACTAAGACCTTGTATCTCTCTCTTAATAGGAACAGTGACATTTGTGAAGTGTTATGTGCATGGATTAATTAGGCGTTGCATTCACAATCCCAGATCCATTAATACCCAGGGTATTAGCAACAAGGATTCAATTCTTGATGAGAGAAAAGGTAGAGCCAGGATTCAGAGCAGATTGGTTGGAATGCAGGTGGTTGTTTTTTTTAATTTTAAAACTATAGTAAGCTTCTTTTGGGGTGTAAATCAACATTTTAATGTAGTTTGTACCTCACAATGATTGGAAACCAAGCTTCTAATTTCCAGCAATTGTGGTCAGTGGTCAGAACTAGGAGCTGCAGAAAAGAGGCTTAGAGGCTCCAGATGGCTTAGGGACCTCAGGTTAAACCACTCCTCCTGTAAATGAGTCACCAGTCCTGCCATTATGATGAACAACAGATGCAGCAAGAATGACTTCTTCAAAACAATTCAGAGAGTTCGTAACTAATATTTTTGTCTAATGAGTAGATAGAAGTAGCTATGCAAACAAGGTTTTCAATATGGTTTCATTTGCAGAGCAAATATAGCTGGGAATATGAATACCACCGCATGAGAATGGAACAAGCATCCATGTAATATATTACGACTTCAGCCAAGGCCTGGCCAGCTTCGTTTCCTCAAATGCTGTCCAAGCATCCATGCCAAGATCATCTGCTAGTAATTCCTGCTCATATAGAAAGATGAACCAACCCAATTTCATAATTCTTTCTAACATGTGGAGATTTTCTTTTGCCCACAACTTTATTACTTTTAAATATATAGTCTATTTTTTGTTCTTTTTGACAAATGATTTCCTTTCCGAGTTGTTGCAGGCTCTATCCCCTTTGACCTTGTGACTTTTGGCTTGTTGAATGTCTCTTATAGTTTAAATTAAAACCTGTAATGAGTGTTGCATTAACATGGCATGTTGATTTTTAACCTTTTCGTTTCATTTCATTTTCATAGTGGAAAGAGACAAGGATTTTTCTCACCAACGACGGCACTACAAAGAATTCCGATTTGATTTGACTCAGATCCCTCACGGAGAAGCAGTGACAGCAGCAGAATTTCGGATTTACAAGGATCGAAGTTACAGTCGATTTGAGAACGAAACAATTAAGATTAGCATTTATCAGATCATCAAGGAATATCCAAACAGGTCACTTTTTCTTCCAGTTGTACTTTAAATTAATTCTTCAGATTTATGAACAAGGGGTTGTTTTCTTTCTGTTAATGAATTAAACATAAGTGAACATCCAACAAAAGTGGCTTGGAAGTTACAAAAATAACAGTTGAAGGTGGTTTGAAAAGTTTTGCTTCAGCTGGCTGATCAATAAATAACTTGGTAGCCAGCTGAGTTGTTTTATACAGCTGTTTTCGATATTTTTGCAGATTAGAGTACCAAATATACATTTTGGATTTTGTTTGGATTTTCACTGCTGTGATTTTGTGACATTGTGGTTTTTTAGGTAAAGGAACATACATGCTTCAAGTCTCTGCAAGGTTTACCATAATTGCTGTAGAGTATTTCATTGGCAAGCCCCGTTGGAATGTGCCGCACATTTTGTTGCACTGGCTTGGATGTTGCCATGTTACTGCTATGCTCTTTGTAACCCTTGGAGGACAACTGGCACTGCCAAAGAAGGGTGGACAGGAAGCAAGAAAAAATCCCACATTGGGCCTTGACTGAGCATTCATTCAACAAGAGCCATGGTGGCACAGTGATTAGAACACAGTACTGCAGGCTACCCTGGCAGTAGTTCAGCAGTTCGATTCACACCAGCTCAAGATTGACTCAGCCTCCCATTCTTCCGAGGATGATAAAATGAGGAGCCAGACTATTGGGGGCACTATACTGATTCTGTAAACTGCTTAGAGAGGGCTGTAAAGCACTGTAAAGCTTTATATAAGTGTAAGTGCTATTGCTATTTCCCAGACACTCAGATTCTGGTCCTTGTCCAAGGATATCAGCTGTCAATACTGTGCACTCTGAGCAAAAGATACTCAGCATTTGCTTATCATATCAATGTAAACTGTCAAAGACAGAAGCATACTTTTGAAATTCTGAAACCACAAAATATTTGTATTATAATTTAAAAGGCTACAATCCTTTTGCAGATCCCCACTCCCCAACCCCTATGAACTCTGTCTAGAAAACAGTTAAAGAGATAAAACACATGCCACTATATTCCTTGGATATTTTTTGTGGTATTCCTTTGCCTGCAAACTGTGTTTTGTCTTCCATACTTCCATCCTTCATTTTTTAATTTAGTATGTTGGATTTTGTGCATGTTCCTCTTGACATATTTCTATTAGGAAAAATGAAAGAGTTTTACATTGCAGAATGTAATGTCTGGGAGGCAACAGATGAAGATTTTGGGAGAAGATTATTATGTATGGTATATACGTGTTTTCAAACAGCTGCTGACGTTGATCCTACAACCATCTAGGTAGAAAAAAAATAGTTAAGAGCAGACTGAAACAAAATGAATATTTAGAGAGAGCACTAATTCAGCGCTCAGTCTCATTTAGATAAGAATGGCCATTCTATCTCTAATTGATGTGAACCATTGTCAGTAAGAACATTGTTTCACTCTGAAACTCACAGCTCTGATTCTCCACCAAAAGTCCATGCCATAAAAATGTTTACCTTGTATATCAAAGATGCTTTAAGATGAAGGAAAAAATGGTTTTACCTGTGAATTTTCCTTTAAGATCTCTGAAGTGGAAAGAAATCTACCCTATTCATTTAGCTATTGGTGATGTTTCTGTGAATTGTATATAGCCTTTGCCTATTTGTGTGTTAGGAATCCCCTCTTTACATATGCAAGTACTTTTATTTGCCTTTTGGCAATATTTAGTCCTTGTTGGATGAGAGCTTTTTCCCTTCCTTCACATGGAAAAAAAAACAGTATGAAATCAAATGGCAGGTTTTAGATTGGTGGCTGAGAATATCAGGTCATAAAGATTCTCATAGCTTCTGAATGGGGTAGAATTTAGTGCAGCAACTTGTAGGCATTTTATTTACTTACAAGTAGAGTAGATAATAACAGCAGCTATTTAAAGAACTTATCCTGGCTAAGCACTTCCTATAAAACAAAACAACAAACACTTTTTTTTATTGCCAGAGTAGATCTACTGTAGATGTAGATGCTCTACTTAGAATTTGAAGGATATTTTAGAGATTTTTGTGTGGTTGCTACATCATCTTATATTCTGGCCTTTCGTGTATCTGACCCTCAGTTATTACTCACCTTTATTTATTTTCTCCCTCTCAATCATGTTGGTATCCTATCTTTGTTTTTTGCTTGTTCCAGGTGTTTGTGATGTAGAACTGAGTAGCTGCTAATGAGATGTTCCTTTTCCCCACCTCAGATGCTTTGTTGGGTTTTCTCCACTTCAAAGAGTTTCTGCATGTTTTTTTTTTCATTAAGAGGCTTATGCTCAGGGTGCAGATGGTGCTAGAAACCTGCTTCTCCCTCACCCCCTTTCTCTCACAGAAACATCTAAATCTGTAGGGTAAAATTGCTTGAAAAATAGTAAACAGATAGTAAACATCACCCACAAGAAAGCTGTTAAGTTCCCCTTACAAGCATGATTGCTACAATCAAATCCACGGATAACATTATAGGTACCAATCAAGCAGAAAATTTCCATTCCTAAGCAAGGCAGTTGTTAAGTGAGTCATGCCCTATTTTACTTTTGTAGCCATGTTAAGCCAATCACTGAAGTTATTAAGCAAATCATGTAGTCGTTAAGCAAATCTGCTTCCCCTATTGTCTTTGCTTGTCAGAAACTCCCTAAGAAAGTTGCCAGTGACAATCCCAGGATGCTGGGATGCCGCAGCCATCAAATATATACTGGTTGCAAAGTTTGATCACGTGACTGCTGTGGATGCTGCAATGGTCATAAGTGTGAAAATGGATCATAAATCACTTTTTTTCAATGCTGTTATAACTTTGAATGGTTGTTACACAAATGGTTGTAAGTCAAGAACTACATGTACTAGATCTAGGGTACAAATATCTGGACACCAGAGGACAGGATAGGATATAGAAGATCTATCTCTGCAATCTGGATCTGATAGATTCCGAGATCGACTGACTAATAGATAACAAAACACTGAAAACAAACTATGTTTGCATAATTGCACATATACTGGTTTAAGAATTAATCTATTTCCTGGGTTTACACAATATATCAAAGTAAGAACTAACCTTAACTAAATATTCCCCCCTTCAAATGTCCACCCAAAATTAATTAGAATCAAAGCTTTGATGGAACAAAGTTTGAACTGCTTTGCAGAAGAAGGTGGTGCATCTTAAGGACTATTACAGAAAAGGCTCTGGCTCGCACCTTGTGGAGGGGAAGGCCTTTAGCAAGTCTTCACAGGCATCTATCTATAGATCTGATATATAGAGGTGTATTGCTATATAGGGCTCTGTGGGTGATAATCTCTTTGAAATGGACTCAAAACCTTATTGTTAAAAATGCATTAGTTTCAAAATGATTATTATTTTCCAAACGGCTAGGTACTACATTCTGGTCCAGTTGTAGTTTTTGAGTCATTTCCATACACTATCCCACACAGAACATATTACAACAACCCAACTACATGATGATAAATGCGATACATTCCTTTTATTTTATTTTCTCTTTACAATAGATAATCAGGTGGAACATAAAACAGGTAGAGACCAAGGACAATACTTGTGGATACCATGATGGGAACCCAGGGCTTAAAGGGGCATGCTCAGCAGTAGATCTAGCTCATGAGCCTGCTCATTCTGGTAAAAAGTCTGGTTAAAAAGTCAGCGCTACGGCAATGTTTCACTGATTAGATAGGATTCTGGTGATGCTGTATCATTGTCCGAAAAAGGGACACATCATTAATAGAAATACAAAAGAGAGTTGGATGTGCAAATTTAGAAAGATTCTATTTAGTTTGAACAAAATATGTGTTATCAGAGTGAGGGAGATTGTGCTGAGTTTCCTTTTTGTGTGCCTGTTCTTTCAGCAGTTCATGGTTGATGAATAACTTAAGCTCCTGTTCAGTTTTTCCTTAGCGTAGCTCTTTATCTTTACAAAGTTTAACCTTGACAGCTGTTCAAATAGGAGGTACCATTAAAGACAGTTCGTAGCTTAGCTTACCCCCTCCATAGGGGAATGATCCAACTGACATGGAACATTTATTCTTCTAAACATCTACATAGTGTGTAAATTCAGGTCAGCCCTGATCAAAGCCTCTATCACCCCTGCAACTATCTTGGCCACTCTATCCACCCAACCTCACAAGTCTGGAAAAGAAAACAGGATATTGGTTTGGATTGAGAACAGAGCGGTGGTTCCTAATACCGGCAAGTCTGTGTTCAGCCTCTACCTGGAGTCTTTTTCTCCTAGTGGTTAGAAGGTTGAACAACTCATCTCTTGTACTTAAGCTGTCCAGTGAGGTTGCCAGAAGGAAAATTCACAGGTATCCAATTTTCCAATTTCATCATGTAAATGATTAGTTCAGTTAATCATTATAGATGAGCAAATGCAAGAATTACATGCACAATTTACAGGACTAGTTTTGAAAAATACTTGCTGCCCTGAACCATGAATAAAGCAAGCCAAGTTTAATTTAGCTGCAACAAGGGGTATACTATACGGCTCAGCTGTATTTATTTTTAGAGAACCAAGAGCTACATTTACTTTCTTAATCTATATGCAGTATATAGGACTCCTGTGTTTGAGTTGGGATATGAAGCCATGAATGAACTTTAAGATGAGATTTGCTACATCCATGCTCCTCATCATGAGTAATTTTTAATGCAAATATTCCATTAGGAAAAAAATGGGTAAAATCATAATCTTGGATTTGGTTTCCAGAAAGATCTATGAACTACAAATCTAAAATATTTAACATGTTTGGAAAATATAGGTAATCCTTGATTTACAACAATTTTATTAGTGACTGTTCAAAGTTACAATGGCACTGAAAAAGGTGACTTATGACCATTTTTCACACTTATGACCATTGCAGCATGCCCATGGTCACTTGATTTACATTTGGACGCTTGAAACTGACTCACGTTTATGACGCTTGCTGTGTCCCGGGGTCATGTGATCACCTTTTGCAACCTTTTGACAAGCAAAGTCAATGGAGAAACCAGATTCACTTAACAACCATGTTGCTAATTTAACAACTGCATGATTCCCTTAACCAATGTGGCAAGAAAAGTTGTAAAATGGGGCAAAACTCACTTAACAAATTTCTCACTTAGCAACATAAATTTTGGACTCAGTTGTGATCGTACGTTGAGGACTACCTGTATTTTTCCTTTTTAAATATTTGGAATGGATGGATTTTTGGTGTGGTTTTCATAGAATTATTCAATAAATCAAAATAATATATAGCTTCCCCGCATCTACAAATTATGAAAAAATACTTCGAAGTACTCTGTCTATTCTAAAGTTTAATCTTTATAAGTTTTCTCATTATTGTCTATACTCTGAACTATTACAATTACTGTTACATTCTGAATGCTTACATGTTCATAGAATTGAACTGTGGGAAATGAAATCACTTAGTATATCAAATCTTAATGCCAACAAAAAAATTATTTTGGAGAAATTAATTTGAAGTGCTGAAATTTAATTAGTTTATGGATCACTGCCTTTCATTTCCAACATGTGACACCATGTGTACATAGATTGTCTACCTTGCTGTGCCACAGCTAGCATCAATGTTTTACTGGCAGAGTTAATCCCAATGACATAATTATTGTGCATTTTTATTTACTCTTTCTTTCTATACTAGGGATGCGGACCTGTTCCTATTAGATTCAAAACGAGCTCAAGCTCCTCATATTGGTTGGCTTGTGTTTGATATCACAGTGACTAGCAACCACTGGGTGATTGACCCACAGAATAATTTAGGGTTGCAGCTCTGTGCAGAGATGGCAGATGGTAAGTTGTATGCATGTGTCGCATTTCACATGAATCTGTTTGAAATTATTGTGCTGTTTATCGCACAGTAAACTATGCACAGAAACTGCACAGAATTCATAAACATTTTGGATCCTCTGGGGGAACATTTTGATCAGTGACATACCTTAACAGAATCTGTGGGTGCTATGAAAATACTTTTACATGGAGATACATACCTGGCATACCAAGACATAGGAAAAAGCGGTTGATGGTATAGCAACTGTCATATTTACTGCTGGTCTCTGTAGTTAGGTTAGCTGAAGTGGTCTCAGGTGTAGAAAATTCCAGAATGGTCCTTTTGGAGAATTTACTGTGCATATGGGACCCTTTCCCATGCTAGGTTTAGGAGTTCCCAGCCTCCAGGATTGCCAAGATGCTGTCTTATTTTATCACTGACTTGACACATGTGGGCTTAGATTGCAGATGTCCAACTTCTCAACTTTAGGACCAGTGAACTTCAGCTCCCACAATTCCCTAGCTAGCCATTCTTGGGAATTCTGGGTGTTGAAATCCACAAGTTTTAAAGTTGCTAAAGATGGACACCACTGGCCTAGATAGTGCTATGGGTAGAAGGAAGAGAATCCAGTCATGGGGAGAGTCATTTATTTCATTGTCATGGGCAGACCACTTGTGTTGTGTTGCTGATAGAAGGAAGATGTTAAATTTGCTTGGTTTTTAGCACCAGGGAAATACCTGGTTTTACTCAAGCATTCAGAATAGTCTGGCCATTGGTCCTCCCAAAATTGTCTGTTATTGTATTACGGCTATTGCTCTTTAATCTTTTAAGCAATCATTTATTTTTATTTTATATGAGTGTTTTATCCTCTGTGATTTATGGATTAAAGCAGATCCTGAGATCTGTAGGATAATAAGTAGGTGTAGATGTTTAAGAAAAATGAATAGATAATCTTTGAACAAATGTTCTATTAATGATTAAAATAAGAAACACAGAACCAGATTCTACTGAGATATATCTAATGTCTGCAGAATTAACTAGTGCTGATTTTCACAAGCATGTGCTCAGACTCCATACTATGTAATCTGCGCCTTTGTTTGTCATACTAGTATAATTCTGATTAACTTGCAATGTGCCAGCAACAAAACCCAGGAACTGTTTCTCTTAGCTTTAGTGCTTCCAACACCCTAGACCTTGTTTTATTTAGTGGATTATGAGGCTGGATTGAATCCTCTTGTTGAATTAAAATATGTTCCTTTCGGATTTTCATTGGGTCTGTGATTTTTAATTTTAAAAGAAATAAAAGGGATAAAAAGACTGTTTAAAATTGCAGTATATTGGAAACGATGTAGAAAATAAAACTAGAGTATAAAAACGTTCATCATAGTTCTACATTTCCTTCTTGATGAAAACAAAAAACAAAAAATGAGGCAACATGATATTGAAATCTATTTTTCCTTTGAAAATGGAATTTGGTATCATAGGCATCATTTCTGCATGAAATATGATTGGTTTTCTGCTAAAAACACATTTTATATTGAATTGTAGGTCTAAAGAGCAACATAACACATATGGAGTCTGTCAACATATAACTTATTGTTTCCCTAGGGCTGTGCTAAATTAAGAAAGGATCATGCTTTTTCTAATTCTCTTTTCTAAATGTCTGCATATAGCTTTGTAGTGGTCCACTGGGTTCTATTATAGTTTACATTTTAGGCTGAAGGCAATTGTGATTTTATAGGAGAAACTATCACTTCCAACTGATACAGAAGGTGAGAGGTCAGCTGATGAATGGAAGTGTTAAAATATATCCAGATGTAGAAACTATCTGAAAAAGCCTCTTGTATTATTTTTTCCATTTGCAGCTTTTGATATAGTCCCATTGTTTTAGCACCCATGCTGTAATGTATGTTTTTTTTAAAAAAAAGAAATCTGATTTTTATGCTATGTTTCCTCCTAGATTGTAGATTAAACACATTAAATGTTAGATTAATTTCTAATAGTTAATAATGGATTTATTTCTTCTATTAGCTGTAGGCAGCAGATTTAATTTATATATCCAGGTCCCAAAGGAAATGTACACATTTTTCTAAAAGGATGCAAGGGAAAGACTGTAATCTGATTATGAGCTTGATGGTGGTTGAGGAGTGTTTTCTCTCTCTCTGTCTCTCTCTGTCTCTCTCTGTCTCTCT
>JANHFL010001898.1:91274-101722 GCA_032468155.1 Oxyrhabdium leporinum
GGATGGATAGGACAGGCAGGGCATTCATTAGGAAAATGGAGTTTGGAAGAATGAGTAATTCTTCCTACAGATCCAGTCTGAATTCTCCTTCTCCTTCTCCCCATTAATCCTTCACCTTAAACAAACAATAAAAGAAAAAAACTACATCTAATTATAGATATTAGCTTGTCGGATCAGATTTGGCTTTGAGTTTCAAAGTACAGTATTTATTGCATGAGCATTTGTCTGGATGGTCATTTCTCACAAGTGACTTGTGGTATCATCTACATTCTTCTAATTTCTATCTGTCAAAGTAACATTCATGAGGACAGGCTTTATATCGCTTCTATGATGGCTAAGTGATGAAAACAGTATAAGTCACTAGGGGGAAAATAGCTAAAATTGTATCAGTTTCCCCAGGGAATGTTCTTACTATGAGTTCTTAGTTTTCCCTCTGGCCTCTCACCCAGTAGTGATTTACGTGCAAGGCACCACCTTAAGACATTTGCAGATTGTTAAGTCTGACAGCTGTGTCTTGTTGTTTGTTTTATTTGGCTTATAGCTTTCTATTTCTTCATACTCTATTGCCCTACTAATAATTAATCTTATGTACTATTTTTTAAAAAAACTACCAGTGTGTGTATATTTTAGTCTATTTACCATATCCGACCAAGTTGGCATTCTATCTTTCTCATTTATTATACATAGCAAATTACTTTCCAGCCCTGTTAAATATATTTCTGACTCTCTATAGGTGGTCCTCGTTTAGCAACCACTCATTCAGTTTGAAAGAGTGGTACTTATGACCAATCTTCAAAATTCCCACCATCGCAGCACCCCCGCATTGACATGATTAGCCCAGATTTCCAGTCGTCGTAGTGTCCTGTGGTCATGGGGTTGCAATTTGCAACCTTTGCCAGCTTCCCAAAAACAGTCAATAGGGAAGTCAGTAGGTAGTTGGAAATTATAATTATGTGAGGTCCTTCATTAACAAGCCATGGTGATTCACTTAACGACAATAACTGGGGACCGCTGGAATTACTATTGCTAAGCACCATAGCATCTAATTCACAACTTAATCGCTTAGCAATGGAACTTCCGGTCCTAAGTACTTTTTTAAAGCAAGGACTACCTGCGTATTAAATCATGTTTAAACATTCAAAGACATAGCCCAAGACATTCTGATTTTCTTAATAGCCATAATGCAAATGCTGTACAGTAGTCCATATAAGAAATAATTATGGGGATATGAGACCTAACTTGATATCATACATCAGAAAGTTTAGTGTGTCTGGTAAAAGACCACACTGAGATAGAAGACTTCTAATACAGAAGGCAGCAACATTTCAACTTTGAAAAGAAGTATATCTGTTTCAAAGAGTTGTACCTCTTTTTGCTTCTGTAATAAAATAATTAGGAAGGGATCATATTTATTCCCTGTGCCGTCATAGTTTTATGATTACTACAATGAAGTCCAATTGGAATCAAAAGAAACCTTATAACACTTCACTCACATTGGAAGTATATTATATTGAAAAGTTGGTTCTAGTATTTCAAGAATACATTTTGTGAAATGATTTCAACTTTTTGACATTTTGAACAATATCTCTTGCTCTACTGAAGAAATGTGTACGGTAAAACATTCTGAAATGTTCATAAATCTTTCTGAAGGATTACATTACATAGCTTTTGAAATATCATTGTCAACATGTACAGATAAAACCACAAAACAACTCTGTCACATTAATGTAATTCTGGCTTCAGAGAGGAAATAAATGTCTCTCTCTCTCTTTTTTAAAAATCCAGTTTTGGCAATAGTTATGATTAGCCTTTCTTTCTTTTTTCTTTTTAATCCAAAGTGAATTAATTCTCAGTATGGGTTCATGTGTGAGGTAGGCATAGAAATGAGATATGGTTTCACTCAGTCCTCATTTCATATGGAAATTTGGGATATGAGAAGGTATAAAGGTACAATGTCCAATCCATACAATTTGTCCCACCCACTTTAGGTGGACAAATTGCCCTTTATATTTTGCTCTATTCACTTAGGCACGTGCATGTCTGTATATGTGGAAATAAATCCCGACAACTGTAGACGAAAGTAAATTCAGAATTATATAACTCGGAGTGATAAACCTTTACATCAAAACTACTAAAATATTTAATCCAGAATTATTCCACTGATCTCAAAGTCCTCCAAAATCTTCCCACTCCTTCCCAAACATCTACATGTTTCTGGATTTTAATATGCAGAGAGCTTTTCAGCCGTGGGAAACCACAGATTGTATCAGTAGCTCCTGTTCTTCCGGATTCCATCTCAAATGTGCAAGACATAACCATTTTTGTTGTGCTAATTCTTGTAATGGAGAACTCCAATCTTATATACAGGTGGTTGCAGTGTTCTTGTCCTAAATCAAGGACCTATCGGTGAAGAGTGCTTTAATTTGGGTTCTTGTACTAAACAGGAGCTTGGATTCTCAGCCATAAGTAGTCTCTTTCACATGAGGAATACATTTAAAAAGGTGGGCTAATAAATCACAATAATGTGCATATTGACTAGACTGTGCAAAGTGAGATTGGAATCCCTATAATAGTTATGCCCAAAAATTTTGGTTAGAAGGAAATTGAACTTTCAGAACAGCAGTCTCCAAATCACAAATGCTTCTGAAAGAAACCTTAGGTTCAAATATATTTTGCTATGCAAGAGTCTATCCTTTGGAACACAAGAAGAGCTCTCCCTTGGGCACCTGGTACTAGTTGCCCAGCTCTTTGGAAACTGCCCTTAATCAATAAGTAAAAGCTTCAGTTATGAAACAGCTAATTTTGGAGTTTTGAGATCTTTAGAATAATTCTGGACTAAATTCTTCAATAGTTTTGCTGTAAGATTTATAATTCTAAATTGTGTGATTCTGAATGTATTCTCATCTACAGCAGGGGTGGGCCCTTTTATGACCAATGGACGTCAATTCCCAGAATTCCCAAGCCAGCCATGCTCGGTTGAAGTCCACAGGTCCTAAAGAGGCCCCCTCCCCAATCTGTAGTTATACTCTGTTTTCTCTTTAGATCGCATAAATCTTTCACCTTCAGATCATATCTACAGTTGTTGGGATTTCTTCCCACATTCATAAAAATGCACACTGAAAATTAAAATAGAAGACTTGGAGATAATTATATCTGTCTACCTTGGCTTTTCAAAAGACCAAGTAAACACATGATAGAGAGCCAGATAAATTGCTTTATGTTTAATGGCTGTTTAAGGGTACCTCTACATATCTCAAGGATTTATATAAACTATTACTTGTAGGATCTTCCCTATTATCTTATTGCTAACTCAATATTATTTTAAAGGGAGTTTACATTACATTAAAGGCTTTTTATTCCTTGTTTTTGCTTATCGCACAATATATACTTTAATAAATTTAGAGTACTTAACATTGCTCATATATTTACTCTATTTTCTAAGAACTCTTCCAGGAAAATGTTGATTTATTTTTTTTAGCAGTGTTAGGCAACCCCTCATCTGTGGATTCCTAGAACTCAAAATTGTTTTACTAATAAGAATGCCACTGAGTAATCACAGTGTAGTTTTCTACTCGTTTGCTGTATGGAAAAGTGTGTTGATCAGTGTACCAATTATGACTTTTTAAAGCTGAACCTGCACCAAAAGAAAACAAAAATGGAGGGAAGCAGTCAAAAATGAATGTAATTATTCAGTGTCTCAGCATCCAGCACACAGTCCCGTGCGCCAACCTTAATCTTCCATCCTTTGCAGAATTTCCCTTCTTCCCTCAAATTAACAATTGTCTGAATATGTGCTCAGTTACTCTGCTCCTAATTTTCATTTAAAAAAAAATCCTTTTCCAGTTATCTGTCATTAGATACATCTTAACCCAATTTAAAGTGCTACATCTGAATAAACACACTGTAAAAGTGTTTATACTGAAGTGGGTCAATTCAAGGTATGGTATTTGGCTGCAGCTTCTAATCTCTCCCTGTCTCCCTGCGAAAAGACTGCCAGGAAAGAGCTGAATTAATGCATTTCTTACAGTGGAAGTAGAATGGAAACTGCTTTAACCGCAAATCAAACTGCCTCTTTCATTGATGCCCATGATAGACATTTCTCTCAAAAAACCAAGCCCTGGCAAAGAGCCACCGTAAGTCTGTCTTTAAAAAGGGAAGCATAGGACTACGTTGAGTAAGGCTTGCTCTTAGGACTATTAGTAAGTTGTTTCTGTAGCGAGAACAGAATAACAAAACAACAGAATAACAGAACAAAATAACCGAATAATAGAATAATAGAGTTGGAAGGGACCTGGGAGGTCTTCTAGTCCATCCTACTCAAGAAGGAAACCCTATATATACCATTTCAGACAATGGTTGTCCGATCTCTTCTTAAAACCCTCCAGTGTTGAAGCACCCACAATTTCTGAAGGCGCATTGTTCCACTGATTAATTGTTCTCACTTTCGGGAAATTTCTCCTTAGTTCTAGGTTGGTTCTCGCCTTGATTATGTTCCATCCATTGCTTCTTATCCTGCCTTCAGGTGCTTTGGAGAGTAGGCTGAACCCCTCTTCTTTGTGGCAGTTCCTTAGATATTGGAACACTGTTATCATGTCACCCCTAGTTCTTCTTTTTGTTAAACTAGACACATCCAATTAAGAACAAGCATGAAAGCATGACATAGTTGAAAAGAGATAGGCTCTTTCATCCAAAGTTGTTCTTTCGTTAATCCAACAATAGTTCAAAAGAATTCTACTGCGAGTTGCTGCTCCTAGAAGAACTCTGTTCAGAATTTCTTTACTAACACACTACTATTTAAAGGCTGGCCCATGATAATTCTTCTCCCTGTACAGCTGCCTAGCTTCATATGGCACTGTCTCACTTTCTGAAGGTTCTGCATAATATGGGGAGACACACAATTCTTCAAAATGCCAAAATAAATTTTGTTAGGAGCCTGGGGGTTGTTTGTTTAACATTCAGATGGGTACAACTTCAACGTCTACATTTGGACTTTTCCTTTTCAACTTTTTCTTCTGATACTCCACACTTCCACCCTTCCTCCTCTGCCCCATACACATGGCCAGGAGGGGAGTCTCTAATCCGACAAAGTGACTATTCAGTCTCAACTAAACAAATATAATAAAGAAATACGCAGATCCCTCGGGATTAAAATCAGAGTCAATCATGTCGTATTTTACCCTCGATTATATATTATTCCTTGAAAGACTGAAGCCTCAGCTGTGCCTGAACTTCAGAGTCCTGACAAAAAATGAGTAATGCCTGGGAATTATTTATGTCTTGAAATGTAAATATATACACTACCTCCATTTCTTATTTCTCTTGGGGGCATTTTGGGCATACAGGATTCTCAATTTATTTTCCCCAGTTTCTAAAAACAGGATCATCTGAGCTTTTTGCTCGGCTAACATCTTTTTCACCATAATGTGAAAAGTGGAACTATAGCAGAGACATTATATACTTCTGGTACTGTAATATCCACAAAATATTCTATATTCTATAGACTCACACCTTATCTAGAATGTTATCCATCCGCTAAATGGATTTTGTTTAATGGTAGCTAATTTTATATCTCTTTATTTTTCAGGTCGTAGTATCAGTGTGAAAGCAGCTGGTCTTATAGGCAGGCATGGTCCTCAGTCAAAGCAACCATTCATGGTTGCCTTCTTTAAAGCAAGTGAAATCCTTTTTCGATCTGTCCGAGCTGCTAACCCTAAGAAAAAAAATCAGAATCGCAGCAAGTCCAGCAGCTCACAAAATACTTCAAGAATGTCAGGAGTTGCAGGTAAGAGTGATGAGATACCCTGTTTTATGGAATACTGTCCTATGTAAGGGGCAATCAGAGTAATTTTCTTCAGAGAAGCTCTAATTTTAGATGATTAGCTCAAAGTTAGTTTAATTAATAGTTCAGATGCCTAGAGTCAACTGATCTCATCTTTGTGGACCAAGTTACATTTCCACCTATGTTATTCCAATTCATCCAGTAGAATTGAACATATGATAAAAATATAAGTATTGCATTATGTAACAAACGTTGCCCATATCCTTCTTGATTTCTGCATATATTGTTTGTATATGTTGGCTCTTTAATAGTTTGGATGACTGTCATGCCTTTCCCTTGCAGCAGAAAAAAAATCATAAGAAATTTAATTTAATTTCTGGCAGCTGACATGATTAAATACTCCTCCATGAAAACAAATTTTTTTTGAAAACAGATCCTAGAGTGTCAGGAGAATGTCCTCCCTAGCTTTCTCTATGATGTTTTTATTTCTGGGAAATAGGATTTCATTTATGTGCAGGACTAACTCACCTTTCTGGTGAGGCTTTCATTGCCAAAGTTATTTTTGAAAGAATGGACCTAGGTTGCATCTTCACACAATGCCTTAAGGCGCACAATTTAAGTAAAATGCATAGACGTGTTGTAGCAGCACATCTTACATATATTTCTCAAATGGCTTGAATACTTTAGGGTTTTTTTATTGTTTCTGGAGAAATTCTAGACATGAGTCAGTAAAAGTTGGGTATTTAAAATCCCACTGATTTATGTTGAAGAGATGGAAAAATGAATTATTTTATACAGTAGGTAACAATGTTTCAAAGTCATGTGATCCTCTTTTTCATTCTTTGTATTTATGTTCTATCTTTCCTGAAGTGGGAAACCTAGAAGATTGTCTTAATTTTATATTTGCAATAAAAAAGCACTGTGAGGTGCTCTGGGATGGAATAGAGAGCCTGATCCAAAGTCACTCAGTAAGCTGCATGTTTGAGCATGGAAAACTCCAGTCCAATGAACACTACATTACATCAGGTCTATGCAGAGGAGAAACTCTGTGTCTGGTGTTTATTTTCAGAAAAGAACATACACAAGAATTTCAAATATCCTGTTTAGTTAATGATACTGGCATATATAAGATGTTTATATGAGAGTCATTCTTCTGCTAACATACTTGTAAATAAAATTTTAAAAAGTATTAGTTCACAAAAAATAAGGAAGGGTAAGCTGTTTGTTTACAAATACTACCTACAGTGATGGCACCACATAATTGGTGGCTCCATGCCAGTAGGATCAATGTTGACATATTGTCCAGCCCTCTCACGTATAAAAAACACACTCATTTCTATTATATGGAGACACAAACATCCTTACCACAACTTGTATACCATCAATGTTACTAGCGCTGTAATAGAATATACACTACTGTAAGTCTATTAGGAAACATCTGACAAATATGTTCTAATCACATATTCCATTATGCAGTACCCAATATTCAACCGCCATTGCGATAAGAACATCTTCTAGGTGAACTCTGAATCTTGTGCAGATCATAGCCATACCTTCAGGTAGGAGGGGTGGGGGGGACAACATACTGCTCACAGGTAGACTGTACTGCTTAAATAAATAAATAAAAAATCAGATTTAAACAGCTCAGTAGAATTTCATAGAGACTGGAAGCAGACATTATATTAGATACCCTCTGGTGGCTGCTGGCCTATTTCTCTTCTCTTGTAATATCCTACAAAGGATAACAGGTGACAATTCCATGCTTCTATCCAAGTTATATTGTTGCCAAAATTTCAGCCAATTTCATTAAATAACTGCACCCTTCCCCAAATTTCTTCAGTAACAAACGGAGCAAAAATCACAACTATGTTGAAATTGAATAATTCAATGTGATTTCCCCCGAGTGTGTGTTTATGATGGATGCCAAAAATATAATCATTATCAAATCTGTACATATTTTGTTGATATTATATTTACACTAGTTGTCTTTTATTAACCCTCTTTTCTCTTGGTCAATTTCAAATAGGCTTTGCTTGTCTATGGGCATTTTGACAAGTTTTAGATTTGAATTCTTTCTCTTCTCCTCAATATTCAAGAGTCTCCCCCCCCCCCCTTTCTGCTCCATAAAGATTTATGTACAGGGCTGGAGGTTGTTGCCAACTCCAGTTCCTAAATTATTTGGGGACAAACTTTATTCATCCGTAATATCCCATGGTTTTGATTTCTAATAGAATAAGCAAATGTAGCACTGAAGGCCCAGTCAATGAAATTGGAACTTTCACACCAGATTCTACAGAGTAAATGTCATCCTAGCCATTTACATGAAATGTAATATAATATCCCACACTTCCCTCATCTGAAATGTAGAAAGGCAAGGAGGAGTATGGATTTCAATTTAGTAATTTGGCATTCAGAATAACTCTGCAGTCTAAATGCATTTCATTTTTTCTTGAGATGGGATACTAGCTCCATATTAAGTATGCTGGTATCTATAGATTTTTTCCACAGCTAGACAATACTCACGTCTTTTCAAATTATATTTAGTCTTTTTAGGACTATGGAGAAATCAGAGTGATACTTTGGTTCATTTCTGGGCACTTTATTGGGGGGTGGGTGTGGGGGTTGTGCCTAAAGGACTCGTGGGGAGACCAGGGGATTTGAAGAGCTTCTGGGTGAGCAGTGTGTGTAGAACAATATTATTCCGCTGCTATGAATATTATTCAGTTTTTCCAAAAAGCGGCTGGTAGCTGCAGAGCTGCATGTTTTCTCTACAATCTACCTTCTGTACAGGGGAAGTAGGAATAATTTGAACATTTGAGAAGACAAAAACAAAAACAAAAAATGGCACTCAATGGATACAATGGACACTGTGCAGAAATCAATTTTATATTTAATGTATGTCATATCCCTGAACACTCAACTTCCTTGGGAATAATGCAGAAAGACAAAGAAAGAATTCCATTCTGCTTTATTCATCTAAATTAATCTGATTTAAAAGTAAGGTGGAAATCAAGTCAGACCATGAAATTATTTTAAAATGGCCACCCGTTAAATGCTGAAAATGTGCACCATTTTACACTCTATATAGAACATGTTTCTCAATCTTGGCCACTGTAAGATGTGCAGACTTCAATTCCCAGAATTCCTCAGCCAGCAAAGATGAAGTCCACACATCTTAAACTAGCCAAAATTGAGAATCATTGCTAGAATGCTTATATCATCTGCAACAGCTATAATTCCTGTGAAAGGACCAGGAAAGGAATGGGTGGGATTGGTGTGACGTAGATGATAGATTCAATCCATCAGTTGTTCAAAAGAAACCAGATAGGATAAAAATCTTATGAATCAATTCCAGCATTGAGCAGAATGGCACCAAGCATACTCTACACAAGAGAGTAATATCTCCTGAAAGAAAGAGTGAATGTTTAAAACCTGAACCCATAACATAGGCTTAATGAATGCTTACAATAAGCGATTGTGCAATGTGCTTCCTCCCACCCACCCCTATAGACTATAACACAAGTGAACAGAAGCAAGCCTGCAGAAAACACGAACTCTACGTGAGCTTTCGAGACCTTGGGTGGCAGGTAGAGGCAATATTCTATTTTCTGTTCTCCTCTTCCTTCTCTTCATCTACAAATCTACCCTTTGGGTTAGGCAAGGTTATGCAAAGAGCAGGAAAAGGGTAAGAAGATAAGAAGGAGGAAGAAAAGTAAGAGAAAACTAATTATGTCTAATTCGTACTTCCTTCCTGTCTTTTTACCTCACATACTTACACACCCCATTCTCATTACATGTTATGGTTCCCCTGACAAATCCAGCTCTCACTTCGAAAGGGCGAAGACTGGGGATTATCGTACAGCTGAGACATTACCATGTTAAAAGAGGACAAGATACTTTCTGCTCTTTGGGAGCTGAGTCTGCCAAGGAAAGCAGCAAAGAGACAAAGGAAAACCGAGGAACCTATCCTCCTCAGCCACTGCTTTTCTCTTGAACATTGTATCTTACTCTGTGCTCCCTATCAGTTCAGCAGTACCTGGCTTTCATAGGCTCAGGTCATTCATCACATTATTTATTTACTTACATTTCAGATCCCTAAACCACCCATCTCCCTCAAAGAGGAGGTGTGGGCAGTGTTGTTGTCGTTCTTCAGTCGCTAAGTTGTGTCTTGGCGAACCCATGTATCACAGCACGCCAGGCCCCCCTGTCCACTGTCTCCCAGAGTTTGCCCACATTCATTTTCATTATCTGACCATCTCATCCTCTGCCATCTCCTTCTCCTTTTGCCTTCAGTCTACAATGCAATATAATTGATAAATAAAGCAGCATGTAAAAATTAACATTACAATTAAATTTGAATTAATTTTTAAAAAATTATAAACTAATGACAATTAAACATCAAAAGGGTAAAAATCCTAAAAACTGAGGGATGACAGATGAAAAATTTGCATTTAAACATTTCATTTTTATTTTTTAGGATTGGATTATAGCTCCAGAGGGTTATGCTGCATTTTATTGTGACGGTGAATGTTCATTTCCTCTCAATGCTCACATGAACGCCACAAATCATGCCATAGTACAGACACTGGTATGTTTCCATCTGTGTGTGTGTATGTGTGTGTGTGTGAGAGAGAGAGAGAGAGAGAGGGAGAGAGAGAGAGAGAGGGAG
>JANHFL010001898.1:106721-118079 GCA_032468155.1 Oxyrhabdium leporinum
TGTCAGCCAGTTGCGAATCCATCTGGAGGTGATTCTGTCTATCCCACTTTTTTCTAGCTTCCCAAGAAGTAGGTTGTCTACTTTATCGAATGCCTTGCTGAAGTCTAAGGAGGGAATATATGGTTGTACAGTTTTGGTCCCAAGCATAACTACTGCGATATTGGACTTGGAAAGATAGGAAATTTTTCCAGGATCTTAAGTAGAGGAAACATCCTGTTCAGAATTTCCTGTCCCAAAAATCCTGGACTTCTTTTAGTATTCTCTTCAGTTCTTAAATTATATTTCTTAGTATGTAAGGGATAAAAAGATTTCCTATTTTTTGGATAAATCGCTAAATTAGGCAAGCACTAGTCAGTAAAATAATCTTGAAATATTTTTCATAGATGAAAGATAACACCTGAATGGACCATTTCATCTATAAAATTCTAGTCTATGAAGCAGAATTAAATGTCAGGGAAGTTTTAACTTTTTCCTTTTCTTGTTTTATCACCCTCTGCTTCTGCAAAGTCATTATTTCTTGAAATTCACAGAATATATCATTCATTTAGGGAGCAACATATGGAAGCTGATAAACTCACAACAAGGGTGATATAAATAATAGTGCAAGCCTCTCTAGAGTTTAGCAATGGAGACATGAACATCTGTCTCCAGCTGTGCAGCTATTTCTGAATTACATAGATCAAGCCAGGTTGGACAGAAATAGTAATTATTTTTGTTACTGACTGGAAGATCAAAGGTTAGTCTCAAAAAGTAAGAACAAGGGGACTGGTATCTAATGAAAAGATTTATACAGTATGTAATTTAATGTACGGTTTTCACATGAACCTCATGCTAATGTATATAAATGACAGCAAAAACAAACACTTTGATACAAGATTAATTGTCACTGATGAAAAGTACATTTTTACTCTCTCAATAATCCTCAGCAGCAGTAATATTCCAATATTACCTTTGCAAAGAATCTAGCTGTAGAGAGACTGTCTGTTCTGGCTGTATCATTGAACAGATTATTTCATTACAAAAATAAAATTAATAAATCTGTTTCACTGAAATTGGCAGTTGGGGCACACACCATTTTTGTATGATGATCTCCTGCACCTTTTAATGCAAGAGCTAGTATTCCATAGGGATAATTAATCCCTTTTTCTAATAAACCTCAGCATCAGTAGAAGACAGGTAAAGTTTAGTTGTTTTCTGAACTAACCAGGACTTGATCAAATGCTTCCTTTGTATTGTCAGACATTTGGTGTTTTCTTTTTATAGCATTAAGGTTCTTTAATGTGAGATTAAAACACATTGGGGAAACAACGCAAAATAATATCATCATAAAAGAGGAATCATAATATTAATGATTTCGGTGCCAAAATACAAGACAAAATATTCAGGCACTTTCCTGTCCCAGAAAATTAATGAGAGTAAACTTACTCTCATTTTAATGTCTAGCCAATGAAATTGCAGGCAAGACTGACAATGTGTCCAGTGCTATCCACAGAAATAAAGGAAGAAGGATTTTCCGTGGGAAGTCTAATTTTTATGTACTCTGTTGTTTATTAGTGCTGGTAAGCTATTTTTCCTTCATGTGTGAAGAAGTCTATTAATGAATATTGCCTACATAAATTAATGGATTGGCAGGTTAATGGGTACTCCAGGGGAAAAAACCAAACAACTCCATAGTGCTGAATAAATCTTGCTTCACAATCCAAGCATCCTCATCTTATTCCATAGGTAAACAAACAGCTCGGATAGAACTGCCACTCACTTTGTTTAATTTTGTGACAACTCTCATCAACATATCAACCTGCTGCTCTTTTGAGCTTGGATTCACTTTATTATATGTGAAGTAGATCCCACTGAGACAATTGGACAGAATTGTAATATTGAAGTAGTGCACCCTTTCCAAACCAAAGGGGGAAAAAAAACCCATGGCTGTTATCACTCAGCTAAATGTGTTTTAGTTTTGGTGCATCTTTTGCTGGATATGAATTATTAAGTTATGCGGATTCACCAAGTGCAGAATCCAATTAATCTACCAACAAAGTTTATTTTTCCATTCCTTGTAACTATGCGAAAATGTCAAGTTTTGAAATATTTTTCTTCATGCAGCTGTCAAGGGGGGTCTGTTAACGAAGACTATCATTATTCAGGAATGTTTATGGTCACTGGCCTTTAAGAAAGGTTTCTCAAAGGGCAGGATGTGAATGGTTTTGGGGGAAAGAAAACACAACTCTCCCATCCACACATGTAATCCCCCCCCCCAATTTACATTTAAGAATTTTCTGGATTTTATCTATTGAAACTTTAATCAGTAGTAGTAGCTAGTCACTGATTTTTATACTTAATAAATTCTTTCGGATTAAAGCATTTGAAACTGAAGTTTGTTTCCAGATTTATTTTGCTTTTCTTCTAAGTTTCCTCTATTTATGAAATATGCTTAGCACATTAGACCTTTCCTAAGAGGTGAACTCAGGCATCCAGTTAAATACGTTTGTCATTTCTTGTTGATCTAGTCATATATGTTCCTTGAAGCAGCGGGAGGAGCACTGTTGCCTGACTTTTAACATTACTTTAAAATAATTCAAAATTTATATAGGAAAAAACACATCTTCCTGCATTGCCTAGCTGAGATATTGCTCCAAAATGCATTGCACCCAAGTTTTGTTCTGCCTGCTGACATCTCTTATTTCTGATGATGATTATGAATAGTGAGGATCCTTGTCTATTTCCCTTGTTCTGCAGACTTCACTATCACAGAAATCCTGTAATATCTCTCTCCATCCCCTTTCAGCTTCTGTGTCATAATTTGAAGCATCCCAAGGCAGCAAACAACATATGAAAACCAACTTTAACTACATGTTAGAGGTTGAATCAAGATCTAATCATTCTTTGAACAGACCCACTGAAATGAATGGGTGTTTACTTACCATGCATGCCTACTGATTTCAGTGATCCCGTTTTAAGCATGACTAAATTTTGATCTCAGCAATATGGCGTCAAAAACGGCACAAACAATACCAGAGGGAGAGTATAATGGAATATAAGCAGAATCCTTTCAATCTGAAGGCAACAACCAGTAACTGAATCAAAAGTCTACATGCAGCCTTGATGCTGTATAAAACCTTCCATTGTTCAGTTACCACTAATTTTTCATGTGTTAATTCAATGTAGAGGGATTTTTTTGAGCATGGGTGAAGTTTGAGCAGAGGAATGTTTGGAAAATCCCCAAAGATTTGGGAAAATACAGTATTAGCCATGTACTCCAGATGCACTCACTATCTGCTTTGACTTCATTCACTTCCAGTTGTCCCAGTTACATACACACACCCTACACACCCAGCACACTTGTGTGGCTAGATCTTTTCAAAACACTGATCTTCCATCTATTTCAAGTAATGATTTCCACTCACACAACTGGAAGAAACCCAGTGTTCATCTAGAATGCTTCATGACTAGCAGAATCAGAAAGACCTTTAAAAAAACTATCTGTCATGTGCACCTATATATGTGGATCTGTGATGCTGAGCTCAAATTGCCCTGCCGGGACCTAGACCAAACACGATTGGGTAATGTCTACTGGTATATCTGTTCATTGTCACATTGCCATGTGATGATGTCATTTTATGTTTCTGCCTTCCAGGACCTTCTTTGAACCGAACAGACCCTTTCCCGACACCACCAAAAAAACTCATTGCAGATCTTTATAATTAATAAAGTCATGACATTTTATTCATCCCATCCTCACCCTGGTCTCATGTTTTTTATTCTGGGTAGGTGGGCAGGCATTAAGCATTATGGGATATTTTTTCCTCACAGGAAAAGAACAATCCCATTTATGATGCTAGGATATAAGCACAGACCCACCAAACTTTGACATTATATCCCAAAGTCTTATCTCCATTTTAACAGTCTTCCTAATATGATTAAGTACCGGCGAATAGCAAGAATTCGGGCTGCCATGCTGATTTTCTGTGTACATCCTTCCTTGTTTCCAAAATGATAAATGGACAAACGACATAAAGCAAAACTGGTGATGTGGATGCTACCTTGGCCTAGCAGTAAAGTTTGAAATCCTGGAACCTATGAGAGGTTTGCAAAAGTTACAGTTGTCTTTGTTTTCAGAGAAAACAACCCCCTTTTCTCCCCTTGTAACTCTCATGGCTGTGGGGAAAGATTTGACAAACAGAGCCCCCGTTTATTTTTAATGCACGCTTAGAGTATCTTGGATTGCAAAGAAAACAAATGATGCGGTTTTATATGAGGCACAGCTAGATGGTTTATGAGTACGATAAGAAAGGGGCAATTGTAATTTGTCAGGCGCGCAACCAGGGAAGGGAAACATAAGGCTGGAGAGTTTGCAGAAGGTAAAAGGGGACATGTTTAAATAATCATCTTTTGAAAGTTAAGTTGATATACAAGGAACTGGGGGAAAGCTAGGAACCAGTTCATGACTCTTAATGACAAATCAGACTCTAGGCCAAGCATGAAGAGTCATGTACATCCAGGATGACCTAACATTGTGTGGGCCTTCAAGTCCTTCTTTTAGTGACCCCAGAGCCTCCCATCATAAGTACTGTGGGGAAAGATGTACACACAAAAATACAGAATACAGTATAACAGAGTTGGAAGGGACCTTGGAGGTCTTCTAGTTCAAACCCCTGATCAAGCAGGAGACCCTACACCAGTTCAGATATATAGCTGTCCAATCTCTTCTTAAAAACCTCTAGCGATGGTGCAAGCAGGCTTCTGGAGACATTCCACTGATTGTTGAATTAAATTAAATTAAATCAATTGTTCCCCTTAAATGCTGTAAAGGAAGCAAAACAGAGTTATTAAAATGAAAAAGTGTCCCTAAATTTTCACTTAAAATGGAGGAAAAGAAGTCCCTGTCTGCTTTACATCATCATCACAACTGCTGTGGCCCTTGTTTCCATATTATTAAGTGTGAGCCTATCCCGGAATTTAGAGATGACTTAGGTATGACAGAGTTAGTTAGGAAGAACTTGGGGAACTGCTTGCATAGACCGGTGGTGGAAGCAAATGTGAGAAAGAAACTCAGAAGGGACCCACCTTGATTTTGTTAACGTAAGGGTGGGAAGAGAGACACACACTTACAAGAGTCTGTTATTACACTTTAGCATAATAAAGCAGCATTCCTGGAATCCCTGTACTGTAGTGCCTGTCACTTGCCCACCGCATAGTCACCAAAAGTTTCTGCATCACTTGTCTACTGTCTCAAAAAAGATGTGATTTACAGCATAGTATGGATTCAGCAGAGGGTTGTTTGCCAAGGATGTGCAAAAGAGTCCATCAGGTTACAGGTAGGTTTTGACTTATGACCAATTGCTTAGATTCAAATTGACGATGGACCTCTCCAGGGGTACTTACAACCTGTTCCAAAGTCCTGATGGCACCCCTCATGGCTCCATGACTGCATTACAAGCTCTCAGAAACTAGCCTGCAGTTATGGCTATTTGAAGTATCCCACAATCATGTGATCGTGTATTAAGACTATCTTGTTGAAAACCGGAATTTACTTCTGGTTTTCAGCAAAATCAGCCGATAATGACTCACAGCTTGGCTTAACAACCATATTGTTCACTTAGCAACCTCTGCAAAAAGAAGATCAAAAAATCAGCTTGGCCGCCAAGATGACCTAATTTATGACTGCCACGACTTTAGAGCATGAAGGGCATGCTCAATTACAGTTGTAAGTTGAGGACTACCTGTGCAACATTTTGAATAGAAGCCCCATAGAAGCAAGCCTCTGAAATTTCTAAAACTACGGGAGGAACAAAGCAGACAACCTGAGCAGGTCTATGTACAACTTTGGGCAATTCTGGCCAACATGGCTTTACAATGTTACTCAGTGTCTTGCCATTTTGAGGTGGGCAATTTAGGAGAACTCACATAGACTAAAGTATAGGTAGTCTTCAACTTACAATCACAATTGAGTACAAAAAAATATATATGTTGCTAGGCAGGACAGGAGTATCAGCAAGTTTTGTCCCATTTTATTACTTTTGTGGCCCCAGTTGTGAAATGACCCATTGCGGTTGTTAGGTTATCCACATGGTTATTAAGTGAATCTGGCTTCCCCATTGACTTTGCCGGTCAGAAGTTTGCAAAACTTCACATGACCCTGGGACGCAACAACCCTTATAAACATGAACCAGTTGCCACACGTCCTAATTTTGTTCATGTGATGATGGGGAGGCTGCAATGGTCGTATGTGTGAAAAATGGTTATAAGTCACTTTTTTTCAGTGCTGTTGTAACGGTCACTGAATAAATGCTTGTAAGTTGAGGACTACCTGTATTAAGACCATTCGTTTTCCCAAACTGCCCTCCAAATCTAGAAATTCTGGCCTCACCAGCAAACCTTCCCTTAGGACTTTCCACTAGGCATCACTGCCTCTTGCTCTTGCCCTGCCTCCAAGATTTTGGCACAGTTTCCCCAGCCTCCCAGGAACGATTGTTCCTTCTTCTTTGTTCTGAGCATGAAAAGTTTCCTTTAGCAAGGGGAAACAGAGAAAGGTGCCATTCATCCCTCCACAGCAGAAGCTGGTGGGCCATGTGCTCCATCTCTTTGGAAAATGAAGAGAGTTCAAAGGAAATCTGAAAGAGGTGGCACAAGGCCCTCCTGTTCAAAGAGAAGGAAAACAGCCCAAATTCCCTAGACAAACACCACCTCTGTGAAAACCTACAAGTATTTGGACTTTGGCCAAGATCTCTTTTGAGCAGCGGCCCTGGGTGGAGTGTTTCTGTGAGAAACAATCCCACTGAGTGATGCCTCCCAATTCTGCCTCTGGTGGCAACATGTCAATGATGCCATTTGTAACACCATCAGTTTTTCCATGTGTGATCAATTCCTTCTGTTTGTTTATGTGAATCTCGAAACATTCCCTTCAGCTCTCAGGGGATCTCTCAAGCCAGAATCAAGTTTAGTATCATGTTATGCATTTCCTAAAACCCGAAGTTAAATACTGGAAAGTAAAAGCTAGAAAGCACACTCCAGCTAGTAAATTCACACACAAAAAGGGGTGGCAGTGGAAACAAACAAAACATCACACTGAAGCTCTAGTAAAGATAGGGATAATCGGAAATATAATATCAAGTCCAATTTCCTAGGATAAAGAGTTCCATAGCCTATATGTCTCTGCTGAAGTTGGGTAGCCTTATCTCTCAATTCTCTTAACCACCACCACAACTGCCCAGCAACTGATCTTCCATAGTGGGTTGGTAGATTGTGGCTTCAGAGATGCATCCTGCAATCTTCCATTCATACATTCATTCTTAGACCCAGAACAAGGTAATTATAACTCATTTAAATTTTAGACATTGTTACGTTGTTGATATTAACAGTTTTGGATACTATTACTTTGTTGTAATTTTAGATGTTGTCAGACTTAATACAATTTTAGTCTTTACATTATAATTTAATATAGGCTATATCCTGGAACTTTTTAAAAAGATTTTGGATAGATTGTTTTACAAATATATTTTAATTCTCTCTGAAACTTTATTTTGTTTCTCATCCATACTGGCCTATGACCGCAATACACTGAATTGAAACTGACGCAGAACAGATCTCTACAGGTAGTCCTTGACTTATGATGATAATTGAGCCCAGAATTTCTGTTGCTCAGCAAGACAGTTGTTAAGTGAGTTTTGCCCCATTTTACCACCTTTCTGGCCACAGCTGTTAAGTGAATTACTGCAGTTGTTAAGTTAGTAACTTGATTGTTAAGTGAATCTGGCTTCGCAATTGACTTTGCTTGTCAGAAGGTCACAAAAAGTGAAGGAACACTGCAGCAATCATAAATACGGACCAGTTGCCAAACAGCCGAATTTTGATCACGTGACAATGGGGATGTTGCATCAGTCATGTGAAAAATGGTCATAAGTCACTCTTTTCAGGGCCAGTGTAACTTTGAAAGTCACTAAACAAATGGTTGTAAATCAAGGGCTACCTGTAATTCATTGGCCAACTTCATTTTGACTTCGCTTCACTTGCTGGTTTGCGTACGTTACTTTTCTCTTAAAATGGTAGGAGAGGCTTGGTTCTTTTTCGTCTTTGTTTTTTTCTTCTTTTTTCTTTGCTTTTATCAACCCCCTCGGATCAAATGCTGAGAACGGCACTTAATAAATGTAAGCGATTGCCTCTGAAAAGATGTGTTCCCGGACTGGCTGACCGTTGACAAGCTTTCTCAGTTTCCAACTTCCACTTCGTAAGAGGCAGCACTGAGTGTTCCCTTAAAAGCTACAAAGGCGGTGTTGACAGGCAGCGAAGGAGGCATTTGCCAGGGAACCAACTCTAATTTCGTGGTATTAATTAGACCGAAAGGAAAATTAGTTCAAGTTCGGCGATTGCTTATTGCAATTTGTAAAAAAGCTCTCTGCCGCAGAGATATGTAAAACAATGCCTCTGCCAGGCATTCAGTGGGAGACAAAGGTTCTTCAGTGGGCTAATTTTACGTCCCCGGCAAAGCTCAGTTTCAGTCTATTCTTGTTAGCTGCCCTCCCACTTGCCTTTCCTTCATCACCTCAGATCGACAGATAGAGGGTTCCAGTTACAGCTTTTTGTTTCTGTCTCCTCAGATCTTGTTATCCACTTGAAATTATGCACTTTCCTTCACTGTGTGCCGTTCAAGGTTGGCGAGGCCTTCCTTTAAAGCAAGCCTTTGTGTTCCTCAAGTTGCTTCCTCTTTGTAGTAAATTTGATCAACTTTGGGCCAAAGGTTTCTCCTCAATGGCAAATCACCACACACCTGCAGGAGAAACGGATACACACTTTATCTGCCCTCAAGGTCCAGGATCAGGTGGGCAGAAACATTCTACTGCTTTACCCACCCGCCATCCCCACCCCGCTTCTCACTCGGTTGGTTCGAAGAATTTGGTTGAGGACGTTTTCAGAGGAGAGAATTCCAGGAAAAGTCCTGCCAGCGAAACTTGATATGTAAATGTGCAAAAGCTGTACAGGTAGTCCTTGATTTTATGACACAATTGAGCCCAAACTTTCTGTTGCTAAGCAAAACAGTTGTGAAGTGAGTTTTGTCCCATTTCACGACCTTTCTTGATACAGTTGTTAAGTGAATCAGGGCAATTGTTAAGTTAGTAACATGGTTGTTAAGTGAATCTGGCTTCCCTATCAACTTTGCTTGTCAGAAAGTCGCAAACAGTGATCACATGACCCCATGACACTGCAACCGTCATAAATGCATGCCATATCCTAATTTGATCACATGACCATGGAGATGCTGCAATGGTCATAAGTGTGAAAAAGGTCATGTCACTTTTTATGATATTGTTGTAACTTTGAAATGGTCACTAAATGAATGGTCATTGGTCCAGGATTACTTGTATAGATTAAATCTCCATGGGGTCCCTCAGCATCTCTTCAATGGAGCCCCATCACAGTAGGTGTGCCTAAAAATTGGGCCTTTTATATATTTTTGGGTGGTGGAGTTAGGGTGATTTTAAAGGCAAATTATTTATCTTTAATCTTTCATGTGCTTATGATATCCTCTTCATGTCATAAAACACTTGACAACTCCTCTCAAAATAGATTTTCAACCTTTTCATACCATTTAAGCTTTGATGTGACTTTCAAGCCGTAATTAAATGGCACCTCAGAATTACAAGGTGGGATACCCAAAAGTGGGTATCAATCTCCTATTTTTTATTATGTCATAAAGGTCTGGTGCTTTCCTGTCATCCACATTGCTGTTAAATCCTAGCCAATATTATGAAGGAAGTCCTTTCAATGGACATTTTTAAGAACAGGGTGAATAGCAGGGTGAACCCCTGTCCTTCATAAATGGTTTGTTTTTTTTCTCTTCAGGAGAAATTTAGAAAAAACTTTATTTTATTTTACTCAAATACTTGACAGAGAATACTAAACAGTTGGTTTGGCCTGCTTCAAAGTTGAATCAAGGTTTTGACAAAACAATACACAAGAAAACATAACATGACACAATCGGACCAAAGGTACACACAATGTCTTCCAGGCATTCAGCACTCATTTAAAAGTGGACCAGCCTAGTTCAGGTCCCTTCTCTTCAATGAACATCTGTCGATCACCTTGAATTCTTTAGATTTAAATATAACAGAATGACCTGAATGGCAAGACTACTGCAAAAACGTTTACCTAGGTATCAAACGTACAGTATAGGATGAGAGATATTTCACAAAGCGCTAGTCCTAGTGAAAACAGATTTTGAAATAATAATACAAACTGAAAATGTACCAATAGAAGAGAATAACTGTAGCTCAGGGCTGAACTGTAGGGTTCTTGGTGATCTCTGAGTTTGATGGTTTGCAGACGTTTCACTACCGAACTGGATAATGTTGGCTCAGAGAGCACCAAGGCCCCACAAACTGAATATGACTCAACAGTATGAAACGATTTTGAAAAAAGGGAAATGTGATGTTAGGCTTCTTTAAAGAAGGGAAAATAGTGACTCACGTTATTTAGCATTCATCAGTTTTGGCCCTATGTATTAAGGACCAACACATCTTCAGAAGAGGTGAGCAAAAATGATCTGGACTCTGAAGGCCATGGGACACCTCAGCCTTAGGGAGGAAAGCCTGATGTCAAGAGAAGAACAAAAGATAATAGCATTCCTCACATATTGGAAATGGTCTCATACAGAAGACAGTCAAGTCCAGCTATCATTCCACACTATAAGACACAGTACTGTGTAGCAGATTTAAATTATGGGAAGGTAGGTGCTCATTGAATTCTGGGAGTTGAAGTCCACAGATCTTAAAAGTTGCCAAGGTTGGACACCCCTGGTCTAGGATGATTTGCTCTAAATTGGCATGGAGCAAGGGAATGGATTTAGTGGCTTAAATGGCACTTTCCATCTGTAGTATTTTATCATTAAACTCCCATTTCCTCCCCCCTCCCATCACTGTGATCCATCCCATCAAGCAATAAATACTGTGTTCCTCATTCTTGTGATGCCTTTGCTTGCAAAGCTTTATCAAAGGAATAAAATGAAAAGAATTCATAGTTGTATTAGAGCAGGGATGACAAACTCAAGGCCCGGAGGGCCAGATTCGGCCCATGGTGTACTTAGCTCTGGCCTGTGGGGCTGCCCTGGAAGCAATGAAGGACCAGTCCATGGTTCTTCTGCCAGTGAAAACGGGCTCTTGAGCTCTGTTTTCAGCTGCCACGTCCTCCTGCAACCCTCTGCCAGTGAAAACGGAGCTCGGGAGGGCCTTCCCCAGCTCCGTTTTCCCTGGCAGAAGGTTGCAGGAGCCCGTGGCAGCCGAAAACGGAGCTCGGGAGCCCATTTTCAGAGCACTCAGGCCACCACAGGCGCCCCTGACATGAGTGACATCGAGCTGGCAAAGCCCA
>JANHFL010001898.1:145603-159517 GCA_032468155.1 Oxyrhabdium leporinum
ATTAATATACTGATGTAAGAGTATTGCTTATAAAGCTGTAAACCGCCCCGAGTCTTCGGAATGGGGCGGTATATAAAATGTAAAAATAAAATAAAAAATAAAAAATCTTAGCCATTGTCTATCTACTGCAGGATGAAGGCCTCTTTCGCATGTTTCCAGCCTATACGTTCCTGAGCTTTCTTTTGCCAATTGGGCCCACAATACTTGCTGATGTTGTCGATCCATCTTGTTTTAGGTCTCTTTCGTGGACTCTTTTTATCAAGTGGGATCCATTCTATGACTGCCTTGGTCTACCTGCTCTCAGTTCTTGCTATGTGACCAGCCTATTTCCATTTCAGTTCTTTCAGTCTCTTGATAATATACTTCCGTTTGTTGTCTAATCCATGTGCAGATCTTTCTATCTTGTCTTTTAATACCAAGCAATGTATCCTTCCATGGCTGTTTGCACTATTCGTAGCTTTTCTATCGATTGTGAGGTTAGTGTCCATGTTTCACTAGCATATGTTAGAGCAGGTAGCACACACTGATTAAAAAACTTTTCTCTTCAGGCGTAGGGGCAGGTTGTTCCTGAAAATTATGCTAAGCTTGCAGAATATCTGCCAACCGCATTTAACACACTGTTCAATTTTTCTTTATTGTATCACCTTCCATTGAGGTCTGTTGGCCAAGGTATACGTAGTGGTCTACTACATCTAGTTCTTCTCCAGGTATAATTTTTTCTTTCTTTAGTGAATTTATTTAACATAACCTGGCTCTTTTTCAGGTTTATTTTTAAGTCAAATGGTTCTCATGCTTTGTGTAGCTCTTGGATGTGTTTTGTAACTCTTCTGGGTCTTGTGAGAAGAGAACAACATCATCTGCAAATCTTAAGTGGTTTAAATAGGCACCATTGATTTTTATTTCATCTTTTGCCCAAACTAGTTTGAAAAATAGTTCTTCAAGACAGACCAGGTTAGGTGATATTGTATCCCCTTGATGTACATCTCGTTCTATGTTGATTTCCACTTTAAGATCATTAAGGCAAATTGTTGGCATTGTTTTTTCATATATTGTTCGTAGTAAGTTTATATAAACTGGTAGTCACAGTTTACACAAGATGCTTGCAAAACTATACTTGAGATGCCTCAGAGAAGAAAAAATACCTGATGCATGGAAAAATGCTGAAGTGATTCTTATATACAAGAAAGGGCCCAAGATGGTATAAAAAACCATCACTCAATGAGCCTTCTTTCAGCCATCTATAGGGTTTTCACCAAGATAATAGCAAAAAGAATATTGAGAACATTAAATGATGCATAACCAAAGGAGCAAGCAGGGTTCAGAAGTTCCTACAGCACAATGGATCACATCCAGGTTGTTCAGCAAGTCATCGAAAGGCACAATGAGTACACCATGCCTCTGTGCATGGCTGTCATTGACTACAAAAATGCATTTGACTCTATGTATGTGTGTGTATGTGTGTGAAAAAAGCTGGAGTAAATCAAGTATCAATGGGAAACACGGTAGACCTGTATAGTTATTCTTAGTATGATAGAGAACTCTGTAAATGGCATTGTTAAAATACTAAATGTGAAGGTTGACCAGTTGGATAAACAGAACAAGGTTAAACAAGTTATCCTGGTTATATGCTTTCAGAATTAAAGATAGCATGAACAAATACCATAATGGATTTCCATAGGGGTAATTTGGTAAAAAGAAATTCTTGGGTGTTTGCTGAACTATTTTGCCTTGACCTAGCAAGATTCTAGGAATTAATTTCAAACCTCACTTTCTCTATTTACTATGAGAAAAGAAAAAGGGAAAACAAAATGAAAGCATTTGTTCATAACTTCCATTATACCTTGCCATATGCATCACATAGAAGTGGATTAGAATGGGGAAATTTTTTTCCCTCTTTTCAGAATGAAAAACCCATCTCTGCAGCTTTCAGGTTGATTGTACAGATAGATGCGTAGAGTTGATTATGTACATTAAAAAAACCCCAAAAATTTAGGATTGCAATTAAATGTATAATGTGGCCTGAAGCCAATTCTGACTCTTACTGTTTGATTCATTGTCCCCACATAAAATACATCTCCATCATGTTCACTTCTTAAATATTTAGACATGCACTTTTTAAATGTATCTAAAAATACAGTGTGTGAAAACGCGCTTAGGGCTTTGAAGTTTTTTCCTGGTATATGAGGAGGTGAAGAAGAGATAAATCCTGAACATCAGAGGAAAATCTGCTTCCTCTTATGTACACATTCCTGATGAGTTTCAGTCTTGGAAGGCTTTATTATTTTAATTTTCCAAATTAAGTAGTATTTAGATTCGTAAATATCCCTTGGAGTGTTCTATTATTTCGGAAGTGTTTTGCTCTAATGGATTTTAGAAACCATTATTACTTCTGGCAATCTGTTCATTAGGATAAGATTTCCCAAAAAGTATGGTTTTAATTTTAGGTTACTAAAAGTCTTAGATCTTTTGAGCTATTTTGATGCCATATATTTTCCATCATGTTCTTATTCACAGGCTTGCTATTTGCTGTCTGTGCAGTTTGCTTTTACACTGTTTTAAACTTTCCACTATTTCAATTTACATGGAATTCATTCAGTTTCTTTCGGGTATACATTTGCCTATTTTTCTGTTTAATGTTACTGCTGAATCTTCTCTAGTGGATTGTTCCAGGGGTGGGCTGTTGCATGGTTGCAGAGGTTCGGGTGAACCTCTTGCTCTGCACTCTGGCTGGGCCCACCCAACCGCCCCTGCCGTAAGCTATCGCTAAATAACTCACCTTTCTGCTACTAAGGCTGGCCCAGTGAGCTCCGCACTGCCCCTGCTGTACTCACTGGAGCTGCTTTAATCATCAGCTGCCTCCCAGTAGCTTCGCGGCGCATGCGAGCGAAGCGAGTGCGCGTGTGAATGTGCAAGCACAACCAGCGAACCTCTTGCCAAAGCAAGAGCAGCCCGTCTCTGGATTGTTCCTCTTTTTTAGTTCTCCATAGGTTTATCTAGGAAGATTATACAGCTATACATTATGCCGAGTTTTGTTGTTGTTGTCCCAGTGTTCTCCTGATATGTCACAATCAATTATTTGGGCCAATCTAGGTCCATTTTGAGTTTACATTGACTAGATCTACAATGGTGTTGATTTTGAGCCAAGATACACATAGTGTGTACCTAAATGTTGAGTAGTGTGGTAGAAAATTAAAGAAGAAAAATGTGGAGAAGAAAAGAATTTTATTATGCATTTGAGGTAATTTGTTTTATAACTCTAGGTTTGGTATTATATTTGCTAAGTTATACCACTTAGGCTATGTATGTGTAAATTTTGCTCATTGATCAAAATTTTATTTTATTTTGTTTTGATAAAATAGGGAAATTAATTACCAATGGATTACTCTTGAAGGGAATTCCTGTTAAGAAAATGTATTTCTCCATACTATTATCCCCCCCAAAAAATATTGTCTTATGTTGGAAACCACTATCCTTGAGATCATTGTGGTTGTTTGTGCTACACTCTCAAATAGTAATACATTTTGGGTAGCAATTGCATTGAAAATGATCTATATGGCCTCTCCACTATTAAGGAAACAAAGCCCTTTTAAAAAAAGCACTTGATAAACAACAGCAAAAAGTTAAATTTGGGGATATGGATGTTCACTCAGGAGACACTGACTACACAGCTTTGTTTGCTGTTTTGTCTTATTGCAGAATATTGTCTCTTCAGAAACAGTCTCAGTTATTTATGGTAGTTCCTTTGAACTTGAAATATGACGCTCTCTTGGAAGTGTTTATCTGATTTCTTATAACTTTAGCCTGAACTTCTTTTAAGACCCAATCATGAGCTATGGAAGAGTATATGTCTCTGTAATGCATCTTCAAGTATGCCTAAGAGAGACCATTTACCTGGTATCCTAGAGACCCAGGGAGTGCAGCGTGTCAAATAAATAAGCCAGTTGGAGTTTTGGCAAGGAGTAGGGCAGTTTCTGAACTACCGCTCATGGTGTAAGACATGGTTACTATGCCATTCTGTGAGGAATGTTGAAACATTTATTTATTCCTGGTATGTCCAATCACACTTGAGCAATAAAGAATATTCTATTCCACATCCTATCCTATCCTATCCTATCCTGTCCTGTCCTGTCCTGTCTATCCTATCCTATCCTATCCAGAGGTGGGCTGCTGCTGGTTTGGACTGGTTCGCCCGTACCAGTATTTCCGACCACTGGCTGGGCCTGCCCACCCGCCCTGATACTACCCTGTCCTATATATCTCACTCTCTGGCTCGCTCATCTCACCCAGGCAGCCCAGCTGATTTCTGCACCTCGCCCGTTCTACTCACTGCGGCTGCCCGAGAAGGTGTGCATGAAATCACTGTGTGTTTGAGGCCGCACAGAAGCGCGGAAGCCACGTGCATGCTCACATTTTTGTTTCTGCACTAGGCGAACTGGTTGCTAAATTATGTGAAGCCCACCTCTGATACTATAGTATCCTATCCTGTCCTATCCTCATTTGACTCAATGTGGAGTCAAATGAGCTGAACCTACTAAGGGCTGATTCACACTTGCTTGGTTATTTGTTGATTCACTGGTTGGCATTGTGTTTAAAGAAGTGCCTCATCGGGCTGAGTCATCCAGAATGGCTTTTTCTCCTTAGGGAAATGAACTTGATGTTGCAGTCAGTCATATATTTTCTAGGGGTAATCATGCAAGTGCGACCTTTCCATAGCCATGTGCTGAGGTTGATTGAAGCCAAAACTGAATTGCAGTATCAGTCTTGGGAATGGAAATGTCTATTGCTCTTATGTAACACGATTATGATGAAACTAAGCTAAAAGAGACTCTTGAGATCTATAATGCCATACATGGGTGGTTACTTAGGCAGCAGACATATGCCATCTGCAGGAATACTGGGTTTTCTTCTAGTATTCTAATATTACAGTAGATTGCTGCATTGGCTTATGAGTTGAACAGCAAGCAGGGTAGCATTTCCTGAATGTAGAGAAAACTAAGATGTCTGTCAATGTTTCTGAATTCTATTTCCAGGAGAGGGGGAAGTTATTAGCAATGTTTCCCCTCTCTCTTTGTATGTATGGCTGATTTGCTTACAGCTGATGTAAATTTAAGAAGGCTGTAGTGCCATGATTAAAGCTTAGCAGCATTTTCTATAAAAACCCATGTTTTAATCACTTTATAAGTTGAGGGAGAAGAGCAGAAATTAAATATTTCGATTAACATATTTGGCAGACAACATCTTAAGCTTTTTCTCTCTTGTTCGAATTGTGTGGTATCTGAGGAGGATGGGAATCCAGTGGTGCTTTTTGTTTGGAAGGAGGCATTTTTGAGGAGAGAAGATTTTACATTCAGTTTTCTGTCGTTTTTTTGCCAACACCTGGTAAATGGGAAATGCTCCAGGCTCTTAGCTTTTTATGCTGATCTATATTCCACACAATTTACCCATAGTACTTACCACTTCACAGAGCTAATATCAGATGTAATAACCTTTCATTATTTTTAATAATCATGCATTTTTGTTGGATCAAATTTAGGAAGACATGTTAATGAAGGAACAGTTAACATTTGTAAGGTTTTGTTGCCAGTTTTTTTTTAAATATCTTTATTTTTTTTAGTTTTAACTGTAAGTGACCTGGGTGCACAGAATACATTTTACTCTAGAGTTGGCTTGTTGATGTTTTTATGTTTACATTTTAAAATCTTGCTCCTTTGAATTTTTTTGAAGGTAAATGCAAGCTATAAATATAATTGAGAGTTTAAAAGGAGGAAAAGGAAGGTGGGTATGTTCGCTGCCTTGAGTGATTTGTAAATAGCAATAGCACGTAGGCTTAGATACCGCTTCCCAGTGCTTTACAGCCCTCTCTAAGCAGTTTACAGAGTCAGCCTATTGCCCACCAACCGCAGAAGGATGGAAGGCTGAGTCAACCTTGGGCCAGTGAGGATCGAACCCCTGGCAGTCAGCAGAATTAGCTTGCGAGTACTGCATTCTAACCACTGTGCCACCACGGCTCATGAAATAATAATAAGGCAGACTATAAATAAATAAATCCCTGCTATTTTAATGTTTCAGGCATTGTTACATTTTTTTAGTCTTCAAGTCAGTGTATCTCAGTGTAACAGTACCTCAGAAATTAGTTTCCTTTGGAGGACAAAGCCCTGGGGATTAATGGTATTTTTGTAATTTTTGTTTATTTACAAATAAACAGGCATGCCAGTAGAAACAAGACCTTTTTTGACTGTGAGAAGACTGTGTGGGCAAAATGATTTGTTGAATAACCCGCGCTCGCATATTTTTTTCTCAGTGCTTTTAATGGTAATATATATTTCTTCGTTGCTTTCTGACCCTTGAAGTTAATAGTCCACTAAATAGAACTATTTTGACAAGTACTGAAATAACTCTTGGGATAATATGTGGTGATTAACTTTACTAATGAGAACTACTGATTTGGCTATTTCAAATACTGAACTAAGGATAATTCCCTCTTCCCCACCAAATTTTCAAATTGAACTGACAAATAATTCTTAGGGCAGGTAGAAATGCTGCTAAATTTGATTCAGACTCCCCAAAAGTGAATTTTAATGCCCAAGGTGTTGCTTTTTGTGTTTCAACTCTCTGCTGGCTGAAAAAATTGTGCCTTTTTATAAATATTCTGTTTTAATGCTGTGCAAATATACCCAGCTTTTATTAATTAAATATCCCTTAGACAACACTTCCAGTCTTCACTGACCTGTAACTCCAATTTAAAGCTTATCTTTTTGTTTTATATGATCTGTCATCTTTCTGTGATGGTTGACAGTCCCTGTTGATCATTCCCTGATACAGTATACGTCAATATAGTAAATCTTTTTCCACTTAAAATTTCACTATCCCATGTTGCCAGTTCATGGAATTTAAATTTCTGGGTTAAATGAAAATGGGAAGTCTGAATCAGTGTGAATCAGAGGTTGCAAAGCCCCCTGGAGTAGCTTCAGATTAAGCTGTTTATATTAAAGTCACTGATTGTTAGGGACATATTTGTTAGGGATGGCAGTTTGCTAAAATAAATAACAAAAAGTTGCACATGTTAACCTCTCTGACATTCAGATCACTCCCAAATACCCTCCCCCTTTTTTTACTCTTCATCTTGTAATGTTACCATATCTCCCCTGAAGGAAAATAAATAAATAAATAAATATCAGCATGATAGCCTGCTGAAAAAAGTTGCCAGTGTAAATAGTTCATATGTACCAATAAATAGAACTATAACACATTAGTTAACTGAAATTTGATTTCTTTTTTCTGAATTCCTTTCTTATTTCCTATTCTTATGCTAAGTATTGCACTGTCCCTTGCATTTTGTATTGGGGTGAAACAATTTACAAAATGCATCTTAGGCTGCCTGGGAATTTTGCAAATTATAAATTGGGATTCATTTGAGAAGTCCCTTTACCACAGTTTCACCAGAGCTGTAGAACTTACTTTAAATGGCTGCTATTATAACCATGGTGATTATGCTGAAAATGGATAAAGAGCTCTGAAGGACCCGCATAAGCCCATCTTTACTACGTTGAACACCAGATATTTATCACAAAGTCAAGGTACAGATTACATGGGCTCAGGAATTCTGGAAGTTGAAGTCCATAGGTCATAAAATTGTCATAATTGCCCATCCCTGCATTAAATTAAACATGTAGGATCAGGTTTCCTTCTGCTTTTCTTTTATTGAAAAGTAAATACAATGATCACAGGATGTGGGGCGGCTTAATCTTTTGTATTCTAGTTTTTAGCTATCTTTGCTATACAACTGTTGTGAGGGGTAGGAAAATAAGCTATTTTTACTACAATGAAGTTTGGTCTGGTATGGGAGAAAAAAAAGAAATATTATTACTTAAATGGCAATGAAAAACAACCAAGCCATCTGATAGCTGCATGTGGGCAAATGAAACAGCACATTAAGATTTTCCACAAAAGATAACTTGTAATACAATATACAATAATATGGTAGTGATGTTTACTTCCTCACGCACACTGGTGGGTGGGTGCTTTCATATAGCTTGTGATCATTCACAGATTTGACACATGATGCAAAATTATGACTACATTCTGGCTAGGCCTGAGAAGTTAACTCCATTTCTCACAGAGGCCTTTGTGTGCCATTTGTCTTGTAAGATCAAAGAACTGATGGTCTTGCAAAACCTCTCTGCGACGAGGTCGTTCACTAATAATAATGAAGTGCTTTCTAAATTGGAGGAGATGGTTCATGACCACAGAAATGTCTTCAGACAATGCTGGCTCTCTCGGCTAAGAAATGAAGGTGAGCACACACACACATACCCCCCCTCCCCTAGAGCCGGACACGACTGGACAGAGATACTTTTACTCTTTACCTTTATTTAGCCAAAGAGAGCTTTGCCTCTGCTTTGAAATGGGCTTATATATTCAACAAGTGTAGGCCCACCCTGATCTTATAAAATGTCTGTAGGCCAGATGGTGCCTGTAGTCAGATATTTCCTATGCTCTATTTTTTCTTATGGTGTAGGGTAAATGAATTGGTTCCCCCCCTCCTTCAAAAGTCAATCACTTGGCAACCAGCATGTATTTATGAGGGTTGCAGCATCTCGGGGTCCTATGTTCCCCATTTCTGACTTTCCAAGGGGGATTCTGACAAGCAAAATCAATGGGAAAAGCCAGATTTGCTTAACAACCGAGTGATTTGCTTAATGACCATGACAAAAAATGTAAAATCAAGTGCAATTCAACTAAAGACTACATCACTTAGTGATGGAAGTTCTGGCTCTGATTGTGGTTTCAGCTGAGGACTACTTGTTAAGTGTTTTAGATATTAAGGCAAAAACTCTGAATTGAACACTCGTGTTCTGCTTATCATTACAATCGGATTATTCATCATTATAGAACCATAGCAAGACAATAATTCGGTATTTAGCTGACTGATTTTGTGTACTACAAGATGTGACTAAACAACAGTCCTGTGATTTGGCAGGTTTTGATTATATTGTACTTCTGTATTGAATAGTTAGAGATCTTAACTTTGCCATAACTAGATTATGTCTACCAAAGGGATGAGCAAGCATCCTTTGGGACATCTGAGCATTTATTTATTTTGTCAATAATTAAGGTTCTTTTTTAACGCCAAGCCACTAATTGATGCCAGCACAATTTCATGCTGATTTTTGTTGGGATATGAAAGAATGTAAGTATATGAAACCACCCTCAGATTTTTTTATGCCAATTAACGGCAAAAATATTGCTCAGAAATACAAAAGCTGGCTGTAAAAGTCTAGCTTTATCCCATTTAGTGCTATTAGTCATTACCATAACTCTCTGGCGCATATATATGCATATGCACACACTTACATAGTTGTGTAAAATATGGATCTGATCTAATACCTTGATTGGTAACTAATTTGTTGGAGTTTTGTTTAGGAAAGCGTCGGTAAGAATGAATGGCGGAAAAATCTTCTTTCCAAATTGCCTTCCAAGGAAGATTACATTTCTAAAACCATATTTCATCTTTACTCTCTTTTGATCACAGGATTAGCATCTGGAATACAGATTTTATGCAAATGTTGCTAGTTGCCGATATAAATTATTCTCAAACTGGATGAAAATCAGTTTCTTGAAAATGTAAACATTATGTTAGGAGGAACTGGCTGTGATCAAGTCTATCCTCTTCTTATTTTCTCACAAGAGCACAGTTAAGCTTCACCGTTTGTTGAAAAAGGCTATCATGTTTTAGAATCCTGGCTGTTTGATTCTAATCTGCAAGGAAACATTTCCATGATGATGAAAAGACATTCTGCAAAGATTCTTTAAGATAATTTTTGTTGTTCCCCCTTTCACATTCCTGACCTGTTTCTAGTATGAAAACAAGCTGTAGGCAAAGCCCTAAGGAGGGAGCCTTAGTGTAGATTAAATTATAATCTTTTACGTGCTAACAAATCTTTCATATTATGTTTCAGGAATTGCTTACAAGTGGATTTCCTGAGTTTGTTAAAATAGTGGAAGTTGGTCCAAGAGATGGATTACAGAATGAAAAGGTACGTAAACAATGGGGATAGCGAGCCTTTGAGGAAGACGATACTGTATTAATTAAGCCCAGATAGTTGATCATGCCATTAAAAGTTTACAACAATATATAAAAGGCACATGAGTTTAGATCTCGATCTCCCTCTTTTGTGATGTTTTAAAATTTAAGGTTAATTACTTAATTAATTTGTTATCATTTTCTTAGTACTTACTGTAGTAATATCCTAGCTAAGACAATCTTATTGTCTTCAAAAACTTTCCTCTTTAAAATATCAACAAAATATGACTAACTATAGCAAAAGGAAAAGCAATGAGACTGTTTCATTGGATTGAAATGGTGTTTTTCTTTAATAGCATCAGTATGAAATCAATTAGCAGTACAATATACAATAGCAACTTTATATTAAGAAAAGGACTCTGACATATTATATTAATTGAGAGAACTTCACAAAGTGTCTTTACAAGCCTCAATCCATATGGAAGCCATTTCTCTTTGGTGACATTCCATATAGCTTCAGTGTGTATGTTTGTCACTTAGCTGGTGTCCAGCGTATAGGTTTTCCCCATTTAGCTATTAATTTTTAAGAAAAAAAAGTTCCTCATTAAGTGAGAAAGATCTATGGACCATCTCCTTCCACGTGATTTGACGTCTCTCTCCCTGCCTTCTTCAACCGCCCGACCTGTTATCTGGAATGTTGCCATGTAGAAGCATGTGCTTTGCAGCTTGTGCAATGTTTACATATGAAAAGCATAGCCTTGGGATCAGAGCCACCCCAAGTGACGCAGAAGTGACAAAAGTCATAGGGCAATTGGTGATGTTTGCATAATTAAGCAGAAGCACTTAGTCAACGAGAGCTGATCACAAAAAGTTAAGTAGGGTTGGACCTGGTTGCTACTTGGATGGGAGATGGTAAAGCTTGTAGATGGACTGAGAAGCGAAAGAACATCCTAGAAGAAGGCAATACAAACTGCTTCTGTTTTGTTAGAAGAATCTTGGAAGTTTGATGAACAGGAGAGCCAGTTTGGTATAATGATTAAGGTGCTGGCCTAGAAATCAGGAGACTGTGAATTCTAGTCCTACCTTAGGCATGAAAGGTGACTGGGTGACTTTGGCCAGTCACGCTGTCTCAGCCAAAATCACCTCACAAGATTGTAGTGGTGGTGAAAATAGGAGGAGGACAGAGTTGATTTGCCATCTTTATTCACTTATAAAGTAATACATCAAGGGAGTTAAAAATCTAATATAAATAACTAAGTACACAAATCTTACATGTGCCCACGAAGTTATCAGTAGTTATATCTACATATAAAATGATGTCTTGCAATGTTTCAGTGATATTTTACCACAAGTACAAGCAGACAAACCAGTGCATACATTTGGAATATCACTATGTTATCATCAGTCTCTCCTTCATCAGTGGTTATATAAATTATATAAATTAAGGAAGTGGTGCTTTTTCTTCCATTGCCACTCCATATAACATTTCTGGAATATATTTGAGAAGGCAGGAAGAGGGAAGTTACTTAGCAAAGGATAGAAAACGTCCATTGGTAGAAGGAGAGGTCCCTATTTCCATGACAATGGAAATAATGACAGCAGCTTTCTGACTTTTGTCTTACTTTGTGACTAAATGATTTTCTCATGTTTCTTCTATCATAAATGTATTACATTTCCATCCTTGTCTTTCTCTTAGTCTCAGAGGCTTTAAATTGTAAGCTCTTGGGGGTAGAGCCCTACTTTCTGCTTTGATCTGATTGGGACAATGCCAGTTACTGTAGCAGTCAGAAAAATATATTCTGTATTCCCAAACATGTGCTATCCATAGTCTTTATTCCATTTGACCGTGTCACTTGTATTAAACAGATATTGCAGACTCTGAGGAAGAGCCAACAGTAGTGCATATTACAACTTATTTCCTGGGGATGTGTGTTAGTTTCCTTTTGACTAAAAAAAGAGCATCTGGGCCCAATAACCTAAAACATCACTAGTGATTCTTACATTTTGTTTTATGGCATTATAAATAGTTTTGTGTGTGGATTTAAGATGTTTTTAACACATGGCATTGTGCTGTATAGAAATGATATTTCTTTCAATTCGCAGGCTATACTTCCTACAGATGTGAAAATTGAGTTAATTGACCAACTTTCCCAAACTGGCTTGTCTGTCATAGAAGTGACAAGTTTTGTTTCTTCAAAATGGGTACCTCAGGTAGGTAAAAGAAGTGATGGTCCTGAGCATTACTCATCAGTACTCAACCTTGCCAGTATTTCTTGCACCGTGAAATTTCTCCATATGCACTTTCTGGGTCATTAATTCTCTATTTAGCTTTCCTATACTGCTTCTCATTTCCACCCTGTCTTGTTTTTCTATAGTTATTGGAGTTGATATATGCTAAGTCTTGATTGGTTTACCAATGACAATTTCTTTGCCCCTAGGCAAACTTTAATGGCTTGGCACATTACTTGTTCATAATCCATATATATATATTTATTAGAGAGGTCAAACTATATTGGAGTCATAATTTCTATGAAGAGTTACTAAAGTTCCTGGATAAATATGATAATGGAAAGAAAGTAAAAATTAATCTTTGCAAAAGATATTTCCATTTAATTTTACCTTTTTAATGCTAGATGATGCAGAGTTAATCCTGTAGCCAACATGTTGCTGTTATTTTTCTGTTGACTTCTGAAAGGTTAGAGAAAAATGCACAGTGATGCATTGCAATATTTTGTGCTTCTTTTGTTGGGAGGCCGAATGTAAGATAACTGCACATGGGTATTCATTGCAACCATAGAAAACTACTTTAAAAATCCTGTATGTGCTGAAGTCAGGGTTAGTGGACAGTAGAATGTAGGATATCCACATCACCACCACAATGTAGTGACATTCAAACAACTTCAGGTGGCACATCTGGTTGTGGGCTGTAGTAAGTTAATCTAAAGGGGATTTTCATGTGACTTATAAATTGACCTTAAAGCAAATATGAAGCATTACTTCATGGAATGGCTCTCTTTAATTCAGGGCCAAATTATACATTATAACAGGGCAGCATAATCTGAATCAAAATGTCTCTCTAGTGTTTTTCCAGACAGTATCTTAAGAGGAAAAAAGGGGTGTATGTGAGTTTTTGTTGCATGTTGTCATCCTGATGAAAATTGTCCTCATCCAAGGCTGCTATCTGATAAGAAACACATAAGTGCAGGCACTTTGTTGGATTGAGGCTTGGGTCTTCAGAAATGGAATAAATGCTTAAGTTTGTGGAAGATAAAACAGTCCCTTGAAAGAATGGATTTTTTTTTCTTAATTCTGTCTTGAAACTATTACTCCAATCATGCTTTGTGTGTATATGTTGTGGAGAGAGGAAATCAGTGAATGTCTATGGAGATTCTCAGTCATCCAGGTCATGGTTGTCCCAAAAGTGGGCAAAAGGCAGAACTGAAGAAGCATCTTGGAGGAGAACCAAAATGTCTTCAAGTGAAAACAAGAAGTCCAGTTGCCTTTGGGAAATCAGTGAACATACTTCTCCATAGAAACATCTTACTGGTAAATAACTGTGGAGACTTTTTGTTATCCAGGTCATGGTTGTCCTAAAGGTGCTTTTTCAAAAAGCAACTGGACTTTGTTTTTCCTTGAAGTCATTTCACTTCTCATCCAAGAAGCTTCTTCATTTCTGGAGAAGCACAAAACATCTTCAGGGAAAAACAAAGTCCAGTTGCCTTTTGAAAAATCATTTTTGGGGACATCTCACTGATATTACATCTGTTGCAGGAAATTTGGATTTCTTTATAGGATTTTGTCAGGGTAATGATAATTTAATAGCTGACCAGCTGCTGTAAGGTTGTAATGCTGTAATACTGTAATGTTATAATGATGATGCAATGGTAGCA
>JANHFL010001898.1:159617-176226 GCA_032468155.1 Oxyrhabdium leporinum
CAGCTTAGTATCATCTGCAAATTTGGTAAGTTCCCCTTCTATTCCCTCATCTAAGTTGTTTATGAAGATATTGAAGAATATTGGTCCTAAGACAGAACCTTGTGGTACCCCACTGCTTACTTTCCTCCATGTAGACTTAGACCCATTAAGGACTACTCGTTGAGTATGGTTTGTCAGCCAGTTGCGAATCCATCTGGGGGTGATTCTATCTATCCCACTTTTTTCTAGCTTCCCAAGAAGTAGGTTGTGCTCTACTTTATCGAATGCCTTACTGAAGTCTAAGTATATTATGTCCACAGTATTTCTCTGGTCTACTAATTAAGTCACTATGAAGAATGAAATAACATTGGTTTGGTATGATCTGTTTTTAACAAACACGTGCTGACTGCTACCGGTAGTTATTACTTTACTTGTTTCTAGATGTTGGCAGGTGTTTTTTTATTATCTTTTATTATCTTTTTTATTATCTTTGCTGCTGATATATATACCGTATATAATGTATTGGCAAACAAATTAGGTTACAAGGTCACAAGGTTCTGGTGTCATTTTTCATAAACAAACATGAATATTAGGTGCCTAGAATAGAATAGAAATCATATCTGCTACAAATCAAATCAAATCTACTATAGCACGGGTGTCAAATTTCATACGTCACGTGACATATTGTGACGTATCGTGATGTCTTTTGCCTTTGCGGAGCCAGGGCGGGCATGGCCTGTGCGCGACGCATCTGTCCCACGGGCCATGTGTTTTCAGCAAACAGTCAATAAAGGGATTAGAATTGCTAACAAATGTAATGATTGTCTTTTCCCTAATCAAACAGGACAATTTTGCCCTCTTTGCAAATTCTGTCATCTTCACCAACCATTTCTCTATTGAGGGCATTTCAGAGTCTTCCTACCTTTGTGCATATAATAATGTTGCCACAGTTACCCTGTTCAAAAATAAACTTCTCTACGTTTTTTCTAGGTTTAGTCCCAGCAAACAGTTCTGGCTTCAGCTGAATATTAATCTTTAAGGTATGTGAAATTGAACCCAAAACTTTCTAGCTTTCTTAGAAGTCCACCAAAGATGATAAAACTACTTTTACATTTTCCACATTTTTTTCTATAGTAAAAACTCATTTATTTGCTCATTCAATTTGGTTATATCCCATCTTTCCTCTTGAAGTTCAAACTAGCATACATAGTATTCCCATTTTTTCCCTCCTCAATAGCAGAACCAGGAAAGAAAGAAACATGGGACATGTTCTTCTTAGCTCAATACTGGGAACGAATTTGCTCTAGCTTGCTAAAATCATACATCTCTTTCTGGTGTTGGACATTCAGAAATTTTTCAGGTTCCACGGTCTTGGTCCTGCTTCTTGAACTCCAGATGCTACTATTGCAGAAATCTGTTTTTTTTTTTAGGGTTTTCCCCAGAGATGCTACTCATCACCCTGCCAAGAAAACCACAGTATCTATGATGATGGACGGAGAGAGATTGAACATGGTTTCAGGCTTCCCCTTCATGTTGAGTCTCCCCCCTCCCCAAGCATTGTCATTAGAGATAAATCACTGAAAGGATAAGGCAATAATTTGAGGAACCTCTGAATCATCTAGAGTTGGTTACAAAGAAAAGACCAGCACCATATCAATTATTATCCAAAATATTTAGCCCTGCCTTGACCTAACATATTTCCTTTCCTGCCTTCTTCTCCGTACTTCCCTTGGAAAGAATTATCTATTTAGACATCTACCGAGCTTTGGCTTATTGTGTTTATTGCCTGGTTCAATTCAATCTTAAATGTTTTTTCTGGTTGTTACTCCATCTTTATGAGACATAACTGTTATAGTATTCAAGCTGCAGCAGAGGTACCTTATAGGTAAACAGCACTGCCCAAGTTGCTACCAATCCACATGTATGATGCACAGAGAATAGAAAAAAGGGGAGATCTTGCCTGTAATTATGCCCTTCAAGTGATATCAGCTTTAGTAGGTAGCCTAGGCCAGGAACCCAACTCTGCAAGAAGGCTAAGACTACTTTTATTGAGATAGGCTATTAACGGTAGCTCATTTAGTGACTCTTCAAAGCTACAATTTGAACAATTTGAACATTAAAACAGAATAAAATAAAATCATCTACAAAATAAATAAGTTCAAACAGGAACTTCCTGGGGTCACATGATCATCATCTGTGATTTTCCCAGCTGACTTCCGACAAGCGAGGCAATGAGGGAACTGGATTCACTTAACAACTACATGTTCATTTCACAACTGCAATGAGTTGCTTAACAACTGTGTCAAAAAGGGTGCAAAAGTGGTTGTCACACATTTTTATCAACCGACTTGTCAGGGTAATGATAATTTAACAGCTGACCAGTTGCTGTAAGGTTGTAATGCTGTAATACTGTAATGTTATAATGATGATGCAACAGTAGCAATGAGTCAGCAGGGTTGTTTGACTGCTACCACTTTAAGAGGCTGTAATATATGAGAGACCTTGTGAGGGTGTATCTCTCTCTCCATGTGTGCTTCCGTGGTGTAATTGGTCACTGATTGCTGCTGTATTCAAGGCCTGTATAAAAGTACTTGTATGTATGTATGCTTTTAGGGATAAAAACCACTATTTGTAAATACACACTTGTGTGCTGTGTTTGCTCCTGGGTTGTCTCACGTAGTCACACTGTGTGCACTCTGACAGATTTTCCCATCTACTAGGCAAACAGCAGCCTCCAAAATGAAACATGAATTTCTTTGGGAAAATGGCAATATTAAAAAGTTAATGCTATTGATAGCCTGAGTTCACAAAGCAGATCACTCACTCATGCCTGCAGCTTCTGCAATAAAAATAACAGGTATTCACATATCTCTATTGTAGTAAGAACATTGGATTATAATTGTCATTGTCTATAATAATGTTCCAAACATGGGAAATGAATAGAATGAGCTTGTACCAGCATACAGAAAGGCAAATATGATTTCATAGTTAAAATGGAGACTGGGATAACTTGTGTGGGATGATTTCTATAATTAGAATAGAGCAATTATATGATACTATTTGTTCAAGAGGAGCAGAAGCAACAGAAATAGAATAGTTGTTGCACTGGGAATTAAAACATTAAAATATCCTTGCGCAGAAATACAAATGAATGAATTTGGCAATACTGTGGAGAGAATCTGGGTTAAAAACAAATGCAATACTGTTGTTAATGCCTCCTATTGCCCTCCTCAAGAAAGGGAGGATGTGGGCAATGCCTTCCAAAGGCAAATATGCAGAGCTTTTAAAGAGGCATGAAGTGGTATTGATGGAAAATTAATAACAGCTACACTTATTTGGGAACAAACTTTGCAGCATAGTCCTCCTAGCAAACTCATGACACCTCATACTGACAATCTTCTTCTGTAGAGGATAGAAGAAGGCACAAGAGAATTAACTCTCATTAAAACTAGAAAATTTGGGGTTCAAATGCATACACCAGTTTGGAGGATTTTTAATATATAACTGAAAAAAAATTCTCTTGGGACTGATGGATAAACAGTTGGAAAAAAGTCATTGCACTTTGTTTTATATATGACAGCCACAGCAAGATTATTGGACACACAAAGATGGAAAGATTTAACAATATCTACATCAACAGAGAAATAGTTGGTGAAGATGATAGATTTTCCTGAGGTGGCCAAATTGACCTATCTGATTAGAGAAAAGACAATATTTACGTTTATCGCTGACTGGAAACCCCTTATGGACTTTTTGCATAAAACTGAAAAAAATGTACTTATGCTCTAGGGTTTTGATGATTACATAAGCTAGATTATAGAAAGAAGATAGTCACAATGTAATGTTAGAGAAAGAGGTAAATCTACAATTGTATTTATAACTGCTGTTAAAGAAGAACAAAATCCACTTCTTTGTATCTTTTTTCTTTTCTATTTCTCTTCAAGCTTTTTTCTTCTTTTCTTTGTGCCCTTTTTGTTTGATTTCTTTTTCTTTTTTCCATTTGAATCTTAGTTTGTATTAATTTTTGTTTTTAAAAATTCATAGATAGATAGATAGATAGATAGATAGATAGATAGATAGATAGTGTGTGTGTGTGTATATATATATATATATATGTATCTCTGTGTGTGTATTTTGTGTTAGCGTTAACAAAATCTGTTTAAATTGCCTATACTAATACTCATCCCATGCATTCTTTAAAAAAATATTTTACATTTTTCTTATTGTCATTTTATGGTGTAATATAGTATTCTGATACTTTCCTTCAAGGAATATTTAAGGCCACCATAAACTACTCTTTTCACTTCCTTAGTTTTTAAAAATGTTTTCTTAATTTCTTTTTTTCTCCTGTGAGGCTCCTTCAGTAGCAAGCTTCGTCTAAGTTGGCCATGTATAAGGGGTAGAAAACAGTCTCATTTTATTTCTATTTCAATGCTGCATGTATAATATAACAGTGTGATGTTTGCATTAAATTTGTTTACATACTAAGACCACATTTCTTGCCAGTGAAGCGTGATCTTAATTGTATCCCCTTAGATCAGCCTTTTCTTAGATCATAAAATTATAGCTAGTTACTTTTCCATTTTTTCTTTCTTAAAGGTATTTTTGAATTTTTACCAGTTCTTTACAAATGTTTTCTTTGGCGATGATTTTTTTTAGTTAAAAAGCCAGAAGAAGTAAAGGGTTTGCAGTAGCAATGTGCCATGTAAAACAGAATCCCACACCTATAATTGAAATTGCCAAGAATGATAAACGGGTGCCGCTGGAATGCTTATGGTTTAAGTATCGTATTGCATTTTGTACATGGATTGCAGAAACATTAATGTTAAAATAAGACTTCACTCTCAAGAAAAATTATCAGGAATAAAATTTGTTGTAGAAAATCTATTTGAAACTATTAAGGTTTATGGTGCTTGAATTGTACTTTATATTTAACCATCTAACCATATTTCCAGCGGTCTCATAATATTCAAAAGCACAAATGTTGTCGTATTGGTTTCGTATTTCATTAAATAAAGTACATTTCATTTTAAAGATTTGCCTTATCCTAGGTGGTATGAGGGACATTCTTTATTCAATTAAGGGTTTAAAGCTTTGTTATGATTGCACAAATAGCTTGTCTTTCCTCTGCAACCTCAAGATGGTAAACATATGAGTCTCACTTCCTTTTACCATCACAACAAAAATATAGTCATTTATTTGGGCTGAGAGCAAGTCCAGGGTCAACAAGCAGCTTCATCTTGAACAAGCACTCAAACTGCCCATCCCAAATCTCAATTCAATATCTTGCCCACAGCACAGTTACGTGTGGCATACTTAAATTGGTACTCCTACACCTAGTGCCACGTAACAGCCATGCAATATATAGAGAAAGAGAACAAACGTTAGCAATAGCAATCGCACTTAGACTTATATATCACTTTATATAACTCTCTGAGTGGTTTAGAGAATCAGCCTATTGCCCCCAACAATCTGCGTCCTCATTTTACCCACCTCGGAAGGATGGAAAGCTGAGTCAACCTTGAGCCGCTCAGGATCGAACTCCTGGAGTGAGCAGTGAGTTAGCCCTGCAGTACTGCACTCTAACCACTGCACCACCACGGCTCAAATGTTAATTATACTGACTATATTATCTGGCATACATTCTCAGTTTTATCTTGCTTATCTGGTTTTTGTAAGTGGCTTGTGTTATTTGTGTTCCTTTATTAATGCCACGAGGTAGGCATCAGGTCCTATAATATAACATTGTGAAATGATTTTTTTTTTAAGATGGCAGATCATACAGAAGTAATGAAAGGAATAAAACGATATCCTGGAGTCCGTTATCCAGTCCTTACTCCTAATCTTCATGGTTTCCATTCTGCTGTATGTATGTATAAATGTATATGTATGTATAGAATGAAAATAGCATGATACAGACTGGGGAGATGCAAGTTTGAACCCACCTTCATCCACAAATGCCTACTGGGAGACTTTGGGCCAGTGACCTTCTTTCGGCCCCAAGATAAAGTCAGGATAATAGTGAACAAATAAACTAGTGTTTTTTGCTATGGTAAATATAAGAAAGAACACTCTTTTTGATAGAAATTAGGGGGGGGGGAATCATTTCAAAGCATTCAAAGAATTGTATAATTAGAAATAACAAAATTACAGAAAGCTTCCATTCTTGAAGTTAAATCCAAAATACATTAATCAGGATTTAGATTCCTTGAAATGTATGACTTGTGCCAAATCTGGGGCTTATCCACATCTCAGATATCCGCAGTGTGCAGACAGCACACGTACCTAGCGTTAAAGAAATCTCTTCACTGTGCAATCCTCATGTCCTTGCTGAGGAGGCAAGCGGAAGTGGGGTGACGTATTCCAGCATGGGACAATATGGTATCACTGCTGCCTTTCTTGTGATGCTGCTGGGAAAATAACTGGAATGTCTTTTCCTTTCCCAAACTGAGTCCTGAGAAATTGCAGTCAAGAGGTGCACATTCCAATGGCTGGATCAAATAATTATAGTGACCTCTAGTCCCCATTAACTTCTATAGCATGGTTTATAAACTCTAATATATACAGAGGGAGTCCTCCGCTTACGACCACAGTTGAGCCCAACATTTCCATTGCTATGCAAGACTTTTGTTAAATGAGTTTTGTCCCTTTTTACAACTTTTCTGGCCACACCAGTTAAATGAATCACTGCAGTTGTTAAATTAGTAATACGATTGTTAAGTGAATCGAGCTTCCCCATTGACTTTGCTTGTCAGAAGGTCACAAAAGATGATGATCACGTAACTCCAGGAAACCGCAACCATTGTAAATACATGCCAGTTGCCAGTTGTCCAAATTTTGATTACATGACCTTGGGGATGCTGCATAAGTGTGAAAAATGGTCATAAGATACTTTTTTTCAGTGCCGTTGCATCTTTGAACAGTCAGTAAATAAATGGTTGTATGTTGAGGACTACCTGTATTCAATCAAGCTATTGAGTCAAAATAAACAAACTACATTATGGCTTATCCTGAGAGTGCCAAATATCATTCTTCTGTCATCAATTTTAATGGGTACAAGCATTATTTTCTCCAGTATGGGGTTAAATGGGTGCTGATGATCAGGATCTACATTTTACCTCTTACACTCCCTGACTCCTCCCCCTTTTGATACACACATCAAGCTTGGTGACCACCCCCAAGTGACAGAAATTGCACTACTTTGTCTTTTCCAAGTTTGTGAATGAGTTTCAGTTTACTCTGTATCTCCACTTACCTTTCAGAATAAAAGCCAATGGACTGGAACAAAGATTAAGGAATAATAGTGTAACATAATGCCTCATCTTTTCTATTTTATTCTTTAATCCTTGCTCCAGTAAGTGGGGTCTGATATTGGACACCACTGAGAAGATTTTAATTAGCAGTTCCTAGAGTAATAACGAGTATCTAGAACTTAAGATAGTTAACTGGAACTAATTTTCTCTTGGAATGACTTCATGTAAATTTGATTAATTATAGATAGACTATTTTTTGGTTATTCTTGCTACAGTAGTCGGGAAATAATGCATATACTACAATTGTATAGTTCCTATTTACTTAAGAAAAATGATGGGTGGTTTGTTTGTTTTTTCTGTTCTGTTTCCTTTCGTAGATAGCTGCAGGAGCAACTGAAGTATCAGTGTTTGGTGCAGCATCTGAGACTTTCAGTAAAATAAATATCAATTGTACTATAGAAGAAAGCCTGGACAGATTTGAGGCTGTAGTTAAATCTGCAAGAAATATGGACATTCCAGTGCGAGGGTAATAATTATTAATTTTATTAATGTGACCATTTTGCTATATTTTCACATGACTAAAGAAATTGAGATAGATTTCTAATTTGCAGCAGAATTTTTGGTTGTTTCTCAGAAGTGAACCCTAGGCTATTCTGTTGGACATTCAACATAAGACTTATTTTAAGATTGAGTCTTAGTTATTCCATTTCTGTGATAAAGCTGTAGATGTTTCACTTCAGACTGACTAAATACTTAAAAGAGTTACAACAATACTGACATCCTTGTAAATCCCAATTTAACTATCATATCCATGCATAGGTTGGATAGCTTCTCTTGTGCAGTTTTTCCATGTATTCAATGTATTTGAAGAACTCCAACATTTTCTTAAGATCTATTTCTGGAATCCTCTGAATGTCTGGATATCTCCAAAGGTTTCTTCCTTCCAGCAGTCATTTATTAAATTTGCAGCAATTAAAGTGATTGGTAGTGAACTGTGGAGGAATGTTCAGGATGGATTCAATCAAATAAGGAGTGTAGTTCAACCTAACTCCTATTTGAAATCCTTTCCTTGACAATGAATGCAACAATGAGTGTTCACTTATTTTCTTGCATTTGTACCTGCAAAGAATAGCCAACAATGCATTTCTGTTCTATGTCTATGGAGATTCTCAGTCATCCAGGTCCTGGTTGTCCCAAAGGTGCTTTTTCCAAAAGCCAACTGGACTTTCTTTGTTCTTGCTTGAAGCTGTTTCGCTCCTCCTCCAAGAAACTTCTTCGGTTCTGAGAACTAAAGAAGCTTCTTGGAGGAGAAGCGAAACATCTTCAAGGAAAAACAAAGAAAGTCCAGTTGCCTTTTGGAAAAAGCACCTTTCTGGGACTTTTCTGTTCTGCGTAACATTTTCTCTATCTAGACATCACAGAGATTTGCCTTGAACAATTTTAATCATTATTTTCAGAAAAAGCTGATGCAATTTGTCTTGATTTGGATCAATGTTACAGCAAGATAGAGAGGTTACTGCTAGTCTTGTTAACATGGAGTTTTAGCACGTAGTATATGTGGAGATGAGGACCGCCACTGTCTTGCCCAATACTTTGTCCTTAGTAAATAGTTTGACTTGGATGGGACCAACTCCATGGTAATCATCCAAGGGGATGATTAATGCATTCATCAGGGCAGATTATGTTGCTGCTAGTAATCATAAGGTCCTTATTGGAAAGGCCTCTTGACCTGGAAGATCCTTGTAACCGCAAGGCAGTTTCAAACATTCTTGGGTAGGAGTTCAAAAAGAGTAAAGGTTGTAAAGGCTCAAAAAAGATGTGGCCCCAGTGGATTTGGATGCAACTGTCTTCTGTTTAACTTTCGCCTGGGTTTTTGGTTGGGATATAATTCTGAGACTATTTTGATGGATGACCTAGGCTGGAATATAGAAACGAGATATGGTGTGAGGACCTGATGGTTTTTCTAGGCTACTTAATGGCTTTTGATACCATCAACTTTGGTATAACTTTAGGCATTCTGGCAAGTTTGGACCTTTCAGAAATCATGTTAAGAGTTTCAAGATTTATATCCTGTTTTTCCTGGCAAATTAGAGTTCATATTGCAAGAATAGATCAACATCAGTGGGTAAATGTAATGGAAAAAAATCTCCTTGAAAGCTTTAGAGAGGTTTCTTAAATTCCATTGCTACAGCTGGACCGGCTTTGGTCCAAGGTCATCCAGCGTTGATATATATTCATGTTTATCAACTGACATATGGAAGGCTTGAACTGTTTATTGAAAGATGTCATTTGCTTACTATTTTTTTAAAATAAATAAATAAATAAATATCTTTCTTAATTACTCATACATCTGATCTCTGTACAACATATATTGTCTAGTGTATGAAATTAATTAGCTGAAGTTTCAAAATGAGGAAAAGAAGTGGTTCTTGTGAACCACCTATAATTATTAAGGCTTTGAATTGCTGCTACAAGTTACGGTGAAGCTAAGCCCCGGATGGAGGGGCTTTGCAAATCATTCTGAAAATATTTTGTTCAGAAACAAAATCCCGTCTGGATTTGCAAAGTTACCACTACCTTGTGAAGACTCAACATGAAAACTTTGAAGACTTTCTGGTGGAAGTGTCCTCTATGCATAAACATGCCTAGAGACAACCTTGGAGGGGAAAATATAGAAGACGTATTTTCTCCCCTCTCAAGTCTTGTAGCCCAATTGCCAACAGAAGGCAACAGTGCATGCAAGTATTAATCAAAGTTGACCCTTTACTACAATTCTCAGTTCCAGCAGAACTGAACAGAGTTACGGTATCTTAATTAGTAAATTTTGAATTGTATCATAAAGCAAGTTGCCCGTCATAGATAACGGAGTGAATAAAATTCCTGAATAATATAGTATCAATACAAACTGCATAGAAAGTTATTGTCTTTTAAAAGAATTCAAAGCTACTCCGGCGCCTTCCCGATATAAAAGTGTATATAATCACAGACACTCTCCTGATAGGAATTGTGAATGCAATCCATGAAAAAAAAACCTAAGTAAATATCTTGTAATTAAACTAGGGGCAGTACAGCAGGTGAATAACATGTCACATTTAGACAATTTTAATTGCCTGCTTGCCAAGACACTGACTGGGTGGTCTTGGCAAATCATGCTGTCTCTATGTATGATCTGACGCACTAAAAGTACAGTGAGACGAAAATGGAGTAAGGACTGTAAAGCACAATGTTTATTTTTTTGGATCTTGCTTTACAAGACTATTAAAATAGCCCCATAGTTCCTTGAATATGAACAGTGTTCGGTCAGACCCACGTCCTATTCAACATTTTTCTTTGGGAGCTAAACAGATACCAATGGGAAATGCATAAGCAGATTGTGAACGGAATAGAATCTTCCTGTTATTTTCATGGAAAATGTTTGTTAAGATGTGATTTACCTCCATGATAAAATATTAATAAGTTTATATGTCATAAATATATGTCATAAATTAGTTTGAACACTCTTTTTAAGATATCCAAGATAGCAGCCAACACTACATCGTTTAGTAGTAGTCTAGAAAAATTAAGAGGGTGGGATAACTCTTTCAGTCTTCAACCTCTGTTCAGTAAGTGACCCCAGGTTCTAGTTTTATGAGATACTCATAATACCTTGAGAGACTATGAACTTTATATAGTGAGGTTTTCCATCTCTTAATTTTGAGAAAGATGAGAGTTGATAACAGATCTGGAACTCACCTTTAACATGAATCTGCAACCTGAAGCTAGGTATCTTTTAACTTTTAAAAAAGCAAATAAAATCCCAAGTAAGCAAATTGTGATTCCACAAATATGTCTATTTATAAGTAAAAGAGCAGTCCATTTGTGGATGGCACACGTGATTGTCTTTACTTCCACACAGCAAAATTAAATGTTTTAATTCATTTGTAAAGTTCAGTATGGCAGGAAAAGCATCCAACATAATGAAAATATAAAGTCTCATATCTGCTTAAAGGAAATGAAATTTATTTGTATTCTTTCACCAGCAGTATAATTTTTCATATTAAGTAATTTGTTGCTATAAATGGTCATAATATTGTCTGTGTTTGTTGAAGTTTGAAATCAGAAAAATCGATCTACAATTATTTTTTTATTTTTTTTAAATATTGGGAATGGGATTGAGGAAGGGCAGCAATAGTTTTATTTAAGTTTTGATGTAAACACTCCTATTATTATGGAAATTTGTTGAATAAATAACAACAGTCTACTCAAAATACAATATGTATTGCATCATCTAGTACAGTACTTTATGGTGAGCAATTTTGAAATACAGTTGAAACTATCCAAAGCCCTAGTCTTTTTTAAAGCTTTGCTTTAATTAGAAGACATTTTTAGGTTATTATTACAACCTCCCTTTATTTCCTAGTGTTCTGGCAGCAATTATTTGGTGGTTTCATAATATAACATTCGCTAAGGAAATATCAACTGCCATGTTAAGAATTTGCTTTTAGGATGCATATCTGTTCTTCAGACATGAACTCCCAATGAAAATAAATGCTTCTACAATGAACAGTGTAAATTATATTCAAATATACAGTATAATAATAAACAGGAAGCAGCAGCATCTGTGTCTCAGATTAGATTCTCCGGGATCTCTCTGCATTTGGCTGTGCTAGCCAAATCTCTCTGTCTCTCTGTCTCTGTCTCTGTCTGTTTCTCTCTCTCTCTCTCTCTCTTTCTGTCTCTGTCTTTGTAACCATCATGTTCATGCAAGAGCTGGACTTCTGTGCACAACTGTTTCTATGTGGATTTATTTTCATTTAATGGAAGCCGATAAATTACCCAGCTATATTTTGTAAATGTTCCTTCTAAAGACCAATGTCCATAATAACTTGTAGGTTCAATTTCCAGGAGTTTTCCAGGTGGAGTTGCTAGTATTCCATCCATGGTTTTCTGTTCTTTTTTTAGATGAGAAGAAGCAGTGATTTTTTTTATCACTCTTCCCACTGAGGCATCCAAAAATATTCTTTGAAAATACAGAAGAGTACTATATATTTGCCCGCAAAAGCTTAAAATTGACTTATATACATTTGGGTTGGGACTGCAAGCTACCTGACGGACAAGAATGTGAATGAATTATGTGCAAGTAGAGTTGGAGACTATACAGTGTGTGTAGCTGCAACAAGTGTGGAGGAAAGGCAGGTGTCAGACATGCCTTCAATGAGCATAGCTAGTATTTTAATGGCAGCTGGAAAGATTGAAGTGGCTTGTAAAGTTTTAACTATAGGCCTGAAAGCAGAAAAACCCACAGTGAGCCTCTGGATAGGGAGACAGAGAAGATAGCTGTTGGTTAGCTGATGTAAGCTCCTAGAAGCAGGTTATAGTATACATTTTATTTTCTATAATAGAGATGGACAGAAGGTGACGTAGGACTTACAGATAGATCAGCAATGTTCTATCAGTCCTGCCCCCTCCCAGTGTACTGGGGAAAAGGTAGAGGGGACAATTTTTTGTATGAAAGACAATTCCGGAATTCAAAATAAATTCAGAGTTCCTTAGTTCTGTACAGTGGTGGGTTGCAACCAGTTTAACAACTGGTTTGGTGAGTGCGCAGCATTAAAAATACACCCATTTGAAGCTTAAAAATTTACCTTCTATGTCAGTGCCGGTAAGTAAAACAGCTGAGGCGCTGCAATCCTCTGTGCAGTGCGAATTAGCTGAGCTAAAAAAAAAAGGGGAAATATAGGACAGGAAAGGGCAGGGGCGTGGGGGCGGGGCCAACTGCTCACCGGAACTACTGGTTTGCTAGAACTGTTCCGAACCGGCTGAATACCGCCTCTGGTTCTGTAACAATGAATTTTGCACCAAAATAGGTTATTGTCAGGATTCTGTTTAAGGGTGGGGCAGATTATGGCAAGACTGGAGTCGTCAGCTGCATATGATTCCTATTTATATAACAAGTAAGTATTCTGAGTTGGGTGGCTGCTTTGGCAATATCCTGACTGAGGTCCGCTGCATGAGCCTTTCACCCTTTGAAGGGAAGGTGTCTTGCATTGGCGTATCACTTCTTGAATCATGCATAGAATCATCATTCCCAACATTGCAAGATGTTATCTTGTGATCTCAGTACAGCTGGTTTGAACTAGATGGTAGAAGTCAAATTGTAAATATAAATCCATTTACAGTAGTTAAAAATAAATGTCCTAAGAACATTGGATTTATTTTTCTCCAGTAGTTTGCATTTAGGCATATGGCATATTACTTGTGACTAGGTGGCTGATAGGTTGCATTCGATTTTATCAGTATTTTAGTATGACTTTGCAGACTAAATTTGTCCACCCTTACATTTTTTTTTCTAATTGTATATACCAAATTTAAAAAATGGTGGTTGCTTGTGAGAATTATACATATCAACAGTATACCTCTTTTTCTTGTTTAGGTATGTGTCTTGTGCATTGGGATGCCCTTATGAAGGAACTATTCCTCCAGCTAAGGTTGCTGAAGTAAGATTATTTCTTCTAAATTAAAACCAAACCAGAATATGTGCATATTAAATGTCCCTGTGCAACTCCTTATTCCTCCAAATTTGGAGGGATATCTGCACTCATGATACATTGCCTTGTGATAATTAAAACTGGGAATTCAGGAATATGGTTGACATGTAATTATTTATATATAATGCACTGCAAAATGCAACTGCCAAGTACATTGAGAGGGACTTCTAATCTTTAAATCAGTGTCAGTTCTTCTCACTGAAGGGGGGGGGACATTTACATTTCAGCTAAATAATTTGACTACATCTTGTCTATTAGCTGTATTAGACAATAAGTACCCTCTCTCTCCAATCCAAATAGCATGAGCCATAGCTATTAGCTGCCATCAAATATGCTATGTGTGTATATTTTCAGAAGCAAAAATAACTGTCGGTTCTGATAACAATAGAAGCATCAGCTCCCACTGTGTCTTAGTAAGCCAAAAAGGAAAACATATGGTGGGGATTTTCTTCATTCGATGCAATAAAGGCGCCTTCCTGAACATGTCATGAACACTTCTGCTCAAGCCAAGATTTAGTATTAAAGCTGATAGAATTTATACAATCTGCTTTTTCTGTATCTGAGGAGTAGATGGACTGCAGAAGCAACGAAAATATGTTTTTAAGTCTAAGAACCACCCATGTGAAAAAGAATGTGTGGGTAAATGTTTATCTCTGGAATAGGAATGGCGGAACAGCAGAGCCCTGGCCACTGATTCATCACTACTCTGTTTCTTCGACAACAACCTTTGACTGCCACCCCAAACAAAGAAAAGCCTCATCCTGAGAAAAGTAGTCCCTCATGCTCTGCATTTTTTTGTTCGAGTTTATTTCCCCTTCCCCTTAAAAAGAGGGAAGGGATGTAAACTCTGAATGCTTTTAAAAATCGGAAATAGGACTAAAAACATCACTCAGCTAGATATTGATAATCCTTGACTCACAACTTTTTTGAAGTTATGATGGACTCAATAAAAGTTACCTACAATCCTGTCCTCAAAGTTAGGCTGCTGCACCATCTGTGTGGTCATGAGGTCACAATTTGGGCACGGCAGCTGGTTCGTATTTATGACCAAGTGCTGTGTCCCATGATCATACGTTTGGCAATGTTTTTGGTCACTTTCCAACAAAGCCTATCCTTTGGGTAACCCGAGTTTGGATTTTGCTTAATGACCATGGTGATTTACTTAACCGCTGTCATAAAAATGTTTGGTCTGGTGGTGGTGGTGACTCGACTTATGACCACAGTATGACTTACGACTTACAACCAAAATTCCAGACTCAGCTGTGATTGTAATTCGAGGATTACCTGAATATGGAACAGGGATCTGCTTTGGTTTTCATTTGTTAAACAGACAATATACTGTAATATCAGATGAGCCTTTTCCTGGTCTTACTTGGTTTAGGCAGACTAAAACCTAACAGAATGACCTATTGTTTGGTCAAATCTCGGTATAAAGGCCTACAAGGTGGCAATGTGACATGCATATGTAAGTGCAAAGATTGATTTGGCGACTTAGATCCTTTTTCCCGACCCGGTGCTTTCCAGACCCGTTGTGATTAAAATCCCCAAAATTCTAAGCCATTAGGTTTAGATGTTCCATAAATCTTGGAAAAGAGATAGGAATGAGCTAGCTGAAGAGAAAAATGAATGGGTTCCTAATACCTCAGCAATTTGTCTTTGGCACATGTGAATTTGTAACATTAAAGTAGGCCATTGCTATTTCCCTTGTTTCCTCTCACTTATATTTGAAAGAACTCTGTTTCTCCCTAATCAGGTCTCAAAAAGGCTATATAGTATGGGATGCTATGAGGTCTCTTTGGGAGATACCATTGGAGTGGGGACCCCTGGCAGTATGAAGAGAACGCTGGAATCTGTTATGATGGAAGTTCCCTTGTCCGCTATGGCAGTGCATTGCCATGACACCTACGGCCAGGCCTTAGCCAATATTCTTACAGCTATGCAGGTAACTTCCAACCTCCTGTGTTCATTTTCACAACCCTCCTACATTCATATGCTTATGTGGGTTGGAGAAAAGAAGGGGAAAAGAAATGCAGCTATGTGCTGTGCTGCTCAGTTCTGGGATTGATTTGATGCTATTCCAAGGGCATGGGATGGGGGCTGAAGAGGCAATATTATCATGGGACCTCCTAGTTGTCTTTCATTTGCGACATAGCAGTTTAGTAATCTGATTTCTGAATATACACTTCATTACCAGCAGAGAGGATTTATGTGCTCTACAGATTCATGCATCCTGCGGATCCCATTACTGCAGGAAGGAGTAAAATTGAGGTAAACATTTTAAATAGACTTTAAGGAAAAGTCATGGTACTTTGGTTGTATATAGGATAACTGCAATGAGATTATTATATGCCCCAGAGTGGAAATGCTTGGTACTATCTGTAATGGAGATATAGTTGGTAAAGATGATGGGACTTGTAGAGATGGCTAAATTGACTTCTTTGATTAGAGGCCACATCTGTATTTATTGCTGACTGGAATCCCCTTGTAGACTTTCTGCATGAAACAGAAAATGGACTTTTGATTTGTGGTTTTGATGATTAGAAAATATTAGGCAATGGAAAAAATAGAGCTGTTTTGTAATCATAGAGTAAGAGGTAATTTTGTAATCATACTTGTATTTGCTGCAAAGGAAATTGGAAGTTTTCTTTTTATTTCTTTCTATCTTTTCCTTTTTGTACTTTTTGTACTTTTGTTCTTTTTGTCTTTTTCTTTCTTTCTCTTTTCCCTTTCTCCCCCTTTCTTTGGATTAGTATACACACACATGTATACACACACAAAGATAGATAGATAGATAGATAGATAGATAGATAGATAGATAGATAGATAGATAGATAGATAGATAGATAGATA
>JANHFL010001899.1:0-10332 GCA_032468155.1 Oxyrhabdium leporinum
TCCCTCCCTCCCTCTCATTATTTGGTCTCAATGCTTTGTAGCAAGGTTGTTCCTTGTGGCAGTAATTTGAATGCATCTATAATATTCTCTCATGCTCTATAACTCTTTTTCTCTTGAAGTATGAACTACTTACATTAGGTTTTTTTTACTATTTTTGCTCTATTACATGCTGAGATGTGCACATATATATTTGCTATTATTTCTATTTAATTCAGACTAATTTCACCAAGGTTTTTTTTTCCTCCCTTGTGAGATGCCTGTGTGCCATTAATGGAACTCCTGTTGGAATTAAGATAATATATACATAGCAGTTTACAGTCTACATTATTGAAAAATAATCTTTTAAAAGCTTATTTACATTTCTTTCATTAAAATTAAATTATTCAAGAAAGCTCAAACACAATAAATAATGTTATTGCTCTCACCTACACATAGTACTTTTCTTTGTATTTAATACTGCTTTTTGCTGCTTATTAAACTGATTTCATACTCCTGTTTGGACTGAGCTCAGAAGTAGTAGCAAAGAAAAAATTCCAAATGGTTTCTAACTTGCTTGTACAGGCAACTGACTAATATTGAAACATCAAGCCATGAAACTTATCTAAATTGACTGATCAGTAAAAACAGGAATTGTTATAAACCCTAACTGAAGATGTTAGAGATGACCATTTAAATCTTTTGCAATGCAAAATTTATGGTGTGCTACATAGCAACATAAATCTCTGAGGTTCATGGGAAGCTTTAGTTTTCTTCAGTAGCGTGTTATAATCTAATTTATTAAACAACTACAATTGGCTGGGATCATGCATTATGTAACATTATAATCAATAACTTATAGATCACAACAGGTGAGTTTAAGCTATGCTTATCAGTCACTTTGGTGCAGTGGTTAAGGCATCAAACTAGAAAGTGGGAGATCGTGAGTTGTAGAGTCACACTAGACCCAAAGCCAGCTGAGTGACATTGCTCCAGTCACTCTCTCTCAGCCCTAGAAAGGAAACAGTGGTAAACCATTTCTGAGGGGAAAAAAACTTGCCAAGAAAACCACAGAGACTTGTCCAGGCTGTTGTCAGAAGTCAACACTGACTTGAAGGCACAAAAAAACAAAAACCCAAGACCTAGCAAGCCACATTCTATTTTAGTATGATGTATGAACCAATCAGTGACAGTCAGTGATGTATGAAAAACTTTCTTGAATGATTGTTGAACACTCTAGCTACTCTTCCCCTGCAATGTGCAGCTTCAGAAGAATTTCATGTCTTTTGGTGCACGTATAAAAGCAGTGAGCTTTTTCTAAGGATTGCAGAACTACTTGACCCAATTGTTATATGAGCTCAAAAAAAGATGCAGATACTTTAAGTAACAGCTGCTAGGATTACTACCTTATGTTCCAAAGCTGATTTTGAAGATTTAACTGCTATATAACTCTGGTGTTGACTACATATTTCTTCCCCTCCCCCCAACAAACTGAATCAGGGATTTTATTTGTCAACAAATGTGTTAATTCTACTGAATACTGCAAATAAAAAATTCATTCTGCACCATATACTTTGGGGAACAATAATAATGCTTTTACTTTGCAGACATCAACTGATTTTTAAACAGAGCAGTTGTTGAGTGGAAATAATCTGGCTACTTTTCAAACACTGAGAAATCATTGGCTTATTGATGACAGACTTTAAACACAGATTGTCTCCTCCAAGCCCTCTCTACCCCTCTAATATTGTCAAACTCTCATTTGCTATCAAATATACTAACCTTAATTATTGGTAGTAGTAATACTGTGATGGAACTCAAAGGGAAAGGAATAAGGAAAATCTCTGAAGCTGCAGCAGGGAAGGAAGTATTCTCCCCTTTAAAGGAATCAATGGAAAGACTATTACAATGCTAATAGTCTTGGGGCCAAACCCCCCACATGACCTCGATAGTATCCCTCTGTTGATACAGCCTAGGACTGCATTGGGGTTTTTTTGGCAACTGCAGCAAACACTACTGCTTCGTATTTAAATAGTTATCCACTAGGACTCCTAGATACCTCTCACAGTTACTGCTGTTAAGCTATGTACGGCCTATTCTATACCTGTACATTTGGTTTTTCTTGCTTAAGTGTAAAACCTTAGTTGTATCACCATTTAATTGGATAGGGCCCAGGTTTCAAGTCTGTCAAAATACTTCTGGATGTTGACCCTATCTTCTAAAGTATTGGCTATTGTCTCTAGCTTAATGTCATCTGCAAGTTTGATGAGTTTTCCCTTCTATCCCCTCATTTAAATATGAAGATCTTGAAGACTACTGGACCTAAGACAGAATCTTGGGGTATCCCACTGCATATTTCCCTCCATGTAGATATCATTCCACTGAGGACTACTTCACCTTTCCCAGCATCAAAGTCTTTTCTAGAGAGCTGGATCTTCACATAGTGTGTGAAGTGAAATAATTTGTGCCTCAAGTGACAACTCTGGATTAATTTGCTTGTTGATTCATTTGTTTATTTTTTGACTGTCCGTGGTATATCTCAGGTATCTTCTACAAAATCTCATCCTGTTTCTTCAAAGTCAAACTTTCACTTATATAGACGGTCATAGAAAATTTTAAAAATTGCAATCCCCAGTCTAGTTCAGGTTTCCTAGCAAAATACTACTTCTCCAGAAGCACCAGATTTTCTTTGAAAGGTAATCCTCTGAAACCTATTTATGGTGCCCATAATCTGTGTGGCAGATATGGCATTTTGTTCAAAGCCACTGAATTAGCATGGCTAACCCCTTTAATACTTAATGGCCACTATAATTTTATATATAGACATTCTCTCATGAGATTTGTGCCAACTCTGATCCTAGTAACAAATTATTAGCAACAAATTTTTACTGGATTCAGTGGACTGTTAGACTGCTTACCTGTAGTACATCCAACTTTGTTAAACTCCATAAATTGTTCAACTGTGGAAAAAAAAACTTAGGAAATGAAACATTTTTATATTCATTATGTTACAATCCTTTTATAACTGTTTTCTATTAGAATACTTCATAAAATGCTTATATTAATATATCTAGATATATTTTATGATATATGGAAGATAAATAAAATGTTTTAAAATGATACTGCTTTTCATAATGCCCAGCACAAGAAAGTTTCCCCAAGTGTATTGCATACCATACAGTGTTGCTTTGGACACCTTAGATATTGAAATAGCAATGAGTTTATTCATAAGTTCAGCATTATTGCCTATAGTAAATTTGAAGGAAAAAGGTCCATCAGTAGAAGAATGTTATGGTCATTGGTAAATTCATAATGAGGCTTCCTATATGTTATTTGCAGAAGATTAAGGTTTTCATTACATTTTTAGAAAATGCAATGTGACCTGGAAATTCTAATGTGGCTAGAGACTAGAAAATAGCAATATAATATATTGTGTTATAGTTTTCTATATTTATGTAAGTCCTCCAACATGACAAAGAATCTCAAGTTTCAAGGCTTTTTAGTTACAAAACATCCACAGAAGAGAATATGATGAGCTCATGAGAAGTGATGAAGACAATGATAATAATAATAAATACTAAAGCCATGTCCTTCCTCTTCATCAAAACTGTGTATAGTACTGGGTAGAAACATCCTGATCAGTCCTGTCAAAAGGAATGATGTAAAACTAAGATAATTACAATTTATTCACTCTTCAAAAAGGCCAAGTTATATGGAGGAAGAAGCTCAAACAGCCCAAAAGAAAGCACCAGCAAACCAATTATCCATTGTTTTTAAGAACACATTGTGGACATAGCTGAAATGATTAGATAAATTGGGTATGAGATGATGACTGGAAAACACTTATGAAACATGGATAAAAAATATTGAACTTTAGAGGTGGATGTTTAATATGGTGGAAGAAAACTAAAAGTAATATTGATAGCTGACACCATGAAATGGAAGAAGAGTTTCCCATTTTACAAGGTCACATAGACTTGGAACATGGTATAGGAGGACTATGACAAATTGAAGTTCTTCATTCAAAGTGGAGATGAAGCATAGCAACCTGAATTTCATAGAAATAGGTGAACAAAACTGAATTGGAACAACTTTAAATCAGATGATTAATGATATACTATTTAAGTCATGAGATCATACAAAGAAAAAAGACATTCAAAAAGATAATTGCTAAAAATGCATTTGGCTCTAACCAAATGCATGTCAAGAACACATATTTTAGAATTAATGAATACCATTAACCTGTCTATCATGAACATGCGTACACCTAATACATGTGCAATGGTGAAGAATTCTACAGCAAATAGCAAGAAATGATAACATGAATAAAAAAATGTAGGATTGTAAAAGTTGAATAGATGGGTGAATGTAGAATTACTTTTTTATTATTTATTCTATTACTTTAATATATATAAATGAACTGTACAAGAAAAAAATCAGTAAAACAAACTCCAGAACAAAAGTCTACACAAATGCAATATATTAATATTATTTTAAAATGTAAGTTTTAATGCAATTAACATAGTCATCTCTCTTAAAAAACATATACCAGTCATGAAGTTAAATTAGTTTTCACAACTTGTATTCTTTCCCATACGCTCATCAATATTTGAAACTTTTGTCACCATTATTCTGTATAATACAAGCATTCAAATTTACCAAAGGACATATTTTCTGAGAAATAGCTGTTCCCAAATATTGAAAAAAGTATGAACAAAAACTAAAGTCTCAATTTACATGTTTCTATAGAAACCGTAGTGTCTTTTGGTAACATATTACATTTATTCCAATTTATCGTATTCAAATGTGGAATTGCAGGAAGATTGGGTTTTTTTTAGAAATAATGGTTTGGAATAAAAATGACCAGAAAAGATTAATATTTATTTTTCTTGCAGAAAAATTACAGTTGAAGAATGTAAAAGATCGGAATGATTGGAACTAAACTTGAGGTCAAAGTACAAATTGATGATGCTGTTTAACCGAAGTAAGGATTTGGACAAGCTTATTGTGAATACAAATGAAAAATAAGAGTTAAAACTTAATATCAAGAGAGCAGATAATTATAACTCACATTTTTAGTGAATTTACAGCTGTCAGGCTTGAAAAATAAGTTTCACATGTGAAATTTCAATTTTATTTATTGCTAAAAGCCTATGCATAGGCATCTTCTCACCTAATGGTCAGACCTGGATAAGTTTCAGTAGCAATCAAAGGTGGTTGGACTTAGTTCATTTGTGGTTATGTAAGAATTCCAAACTGATCCCTTTTTTTACCCCTTTCCCTAGCTCTGCCTGACCTTCTCCTATACTTAACTGAAAAACAACGAAGGTAATTTTGTTTTATAATGCTACAGAACAGATAAAGGTGGCAATGTGCTAGAGAAATAATTAGATTTATATTCAGGACAAAGGCACTCAAAATTATGAATAAGTATGTTTATGTCACATCAAAGATCAAGAAATTAAAGAAATAGTTTTTCTAACATAATATATGGCTGTAAAAAGTGGACCCTAAGAGAAAGAAGAGGAAGAAGACTGAATTATGGAATGGAAAGTGGTTGGCAGGAATACTATGGATTCATGTTTTATCCACCCCAAGTTCAACTGGCATGGATGAAACAAAGACTAAGTGTTCTTCTGAGCCAATGATCAGTAACCAAAAACTTACATCTTCTGGGCAGGTAGAATACACATAACAGAATAAAAGTGATTACTACAAAATGGATGGACAGAATTAAGAATATCATTGGAATATGTTTAGGAGAAATATGGTTTATAAACCAGGTTATAGGGCATTTATGCATACAGATATCAGGGATCAAGCCCAATTTGATGACATGTAATAACAACAGTAAAATTCTATAAGCCTTCTAAATGTCTCTTAAACATCTAGGAAGAAAGATTAGTTTGAAAACTACATACACGAAAATTATTTTATCGTGAAAGATAAAATGTTCATGCATACTCTTTAATTATTTCATAACTAATAAGGACAAGAATACTACATGCCACTTCGGACATTTTCACTGAAATTGTTTATCATTTGAAATAAATTTCAAATGCAAATTTAATTTAATCTATTGACTGAGAATTAGTCAAATACGTGGAAAAGACCTTTTCTGCCCAACATTCCTTGGCTCTGCCAATCCATTTCATAATAGATAGTGGCTTTCTTGCAGCTATATTCTGCCTCCTGTAATGTGAAAGTTAAGTCACCAACTGTGCTTCCATGATAAAAGCAGTTCCTATGTATAAATTAAAACTGACAAAACTCAAATAACTTTATCTTAATTTGTCTTTTGGGAATTTGCATTTGCATAGCTACTTTGCAGATACTGATATTTGTGTGGCAGGAAAAAACTATTATTCTGTTACTCGTCTCTTACTATATAACTGATTTTATTATTGGGTCATATTACCCAGATATCTCGCTAAGTAGCTATTTATGGGCTATAGTTGAGAAATTGATTTTTAAAGGTGTAGTTGAATTTTCTGTATCAACTCAGGAAAAACTAACTTTGTATCTTGCTCCATGTAATAGCTTATGTTTATACACCTAATAAACTTTGGATTGAATCTGGAAAAGGTGTTTTTAAAGAAAAAAATGAGATAGTTCTCCTTGTATATGTGGAAAATATTCTTGGCAGCCCTGAAAAATTACATTTTTGAAGTATACAAAGAAAGAAGATGAACAGAACCTTTTCAGACTTAAGTTACTCTAAAAATTCACAATGTATGTCAAAGTTCATCTCAACAAGATTACTTCACAATTATATGAGAAGACAGGTTATAGACTTTTGTCTTTCAGCAACTATCTAATTTGTATTTTGAAAAATTAAATTAAGTGGCATTATTGAAAGCAACTGTGCCATTTAAAAATGCCTCAGGGTAGCTTATTCAGGGAAAGTTCATTTTTAAAACATTTTCGCCACAAAAGATGGAGCAAAGGTGGCTTAGCCATTTTAACTGACAAAATTTTAACAGGATATCTGAACTACAATGTTGGAATGACATGATTAATATGATAAATAACAAGAGGAGAAAAACATATGGTACTAATGGAAAAGAAAATCATAATGTCTTTTAAGCAGTCCAGGAAATTTTAATGATTACTATTCTTGATAATTTCAAAAGTTGGACATTACATTCCAACTAATATACTAAGCTGCCTACCTGTTTTACCATTTTTCTTAATTATCTCTATAGTGCCTTTGTTAAAATTGTGTAAGATGTTTGAATTTATTTACTTTTTGAAAATTAAACTCCCTTTATGCTTCCTTCAGTCTCCTTATACGGACTGATGCTCAGACCTAATTGCCAGCCTGTTAATAAACTGTTCTGGCAGGTCAGATGAAGAGAAATATATATATATATATATTTTGCTTGAGAAGCATGCAGAAACTTCTGGAGGAGAGATAAGTTCTGCACTGTTGCTATTCAAAGACAAAGAATTTAGGATGCCAAATCTCCTGAATGCACAAACACTTTTACCATGCCACAGAAAATGTGAAACTGATTAACATCTATCTTTCTTTATTTTACTGTTTTTATTGTATATGGATATTCTTCCTTTTGACTTATTAATTTTAGGATTTATTAATTTTAGGATTTAGAACTTATTCCTTAGGATTGTAATACATTTTAGCACTGATTCTTTAGCCTAATTTTGCTAATTTATCTCATTGATGATTTGCTCACATTGCTGACCAATGGAAGCTACCTTCCATTTCCACTGGTGGAAAAAGTCTACTTACCTGTCAGATCCCCAAATGTGTATCTGCCATTCTTCCAGGGGAGAAAGAGGGTGAATGGTTTCCTGTAACTTTCCACTGCATGGCACGGAGGGGAAAGGACACTATAAATCCTATTGGCATAACTTTCGCTTTCCTACATTTTCGTTTCTCGATCTTGTTACATTCCTGATTGAGGCCCTCTAAGGGTCCTTATCTCCTCTTCGAAACGACCGTTACCAAAGCATCTTTGTACCTGTGGATTGGCCAGTGGCCATCACAAGACCGGGGTGGGGTTTTGGGTATCTTAAAAGTTATTGTCTTCTTTGTTAAACTTTAGAACTTGCTTTCACTTTGCCTCTTATCACTTCTGCTCAATAAAAAGTATCCTGTTTGAAATCTAAAGTTTCAAGAATTCTACTTTCTTGAGTTAGAAGGCGAGGGGGGGCCTGACATAAAGCAAGTTCTGCAAAAATTGGGTCAACCCGGAGACGCCTTAACGCCCTACCATGTCTGAATCCAGCACAGAGAAAGGGGGAGCCGAGGCCTTGGAAGAACTGCCACCAACACCGCACTCCAAGGGTCCACCAGTGCTCACACCCGTGGGTCCGGGCACCGTCCCGCGCAGAGAATCAAAGCCTCCCCGATGGTCTCTTGGAGTAGGGGACAAAGATGACTGGGAAAGGTGAACTCGTTGGGTAACAAAAGCCCGAGGGAGCCGGGGACCAGAATGGCAACGAGAATTAGAAGCCCTCTCCGATCCAGAGGAAATCTTCCCAGATCCAATGTGGGACAGGAGATTTCAGAACCAGATTCATCAACTGGTCGTGGAGGCATTAGAAGATCTCGACTTCGGGAGAGGACGAGAGCAGCCCTGAGAATGGAGGTCCCGGATAACGGTAGATCCCGACAAGGGGGCAGCCACCCCTCCCATCACCGCAGATCCCCCACCAGCGGCAGCAGCTGCCGCAGCAGAGCCCCCTCCCGCTCTGCCACAGGCAGGCCCTCTACCGGTGCAGTATCCGCTGCCACGGATGGAGCAGAAGATACCGAAGCTGGGAGTCAGATTTGATGGAGACCCCAGCCAACTGGGCCATTTCCTGGCACATGTCGGATCATTCATGGATGAGTATGGACAAGACATTACCAGCCAAGTGGCAAAGATTACAGTGGTGACCATCGTAATGGACGGAGCCGCTTCGAGATGTCATGTGGAACTGTACAATGCACAAGCCCCAGAGATGCGAGATTTCAATCATTTCATGGTTGCCCTATGCCGTTGTTTTGAGGACCCTCTTGCGAATCGGAAGGCTCGGGATTGCCTCAGAGTCATTAAACGGGTGCAGAACAGCGGCTGAATACACTGAGGAATTCTGTGAGTTAGCATCCTGCGTCCACTGGCCAGAGGACGTCCTTTTAGTACACTATCAAGAGAGTCTAAGAGGCGACCTCTACTTCGTGTGCGCCTTGAGGGGAGTCCAAAACCGCTTAGCCGACTGGTACCTGATAGCCGAGGAGATCGAGATTGACCTCGCCTCACCAAATCTGGCTACCAAGGAGCCAGAGTAACCTGGAAGAGACCAGTAACCCAAACCCTTGGGGACCGGCAGAGACTGGAGACATCATCCCCTCTCAGGACCACCGCTTGCTTCAGATGCGGAAAGGAAGGACATCATGCAGCACACTGTCGCGCGAAAACCCCAATGAAGAAATCAGAGAACCCAACAGGGGGCAAACCGGCAACACCCATGCCACAAAAACCAGAGACGGCGATGAGAACTGGAGCCACCGTCAAGTCTCATCCCTCAGCAGAGAGAGAGGATGAAATTCTGGTGAACGCGGGGGGGAAAATTCGACTGGTCTGAAACCGATCCGGAAGACGAGGAGATGGTAAGCAATGCAGTTGAACCCCTTACCTTCCCCTTAAGACTTTTCATCCCCATCCTGAGGCAAAACGTAACAATCCCTGCATTTATAGACTCCGGGTGTACCAGATCATTAATCAGCCCCACTTTGGCGGGAAAACTGGGCATCAGAGTGAGGAAATTAAGATCCCCATCATCTTCTGCCAATTGGATGGGTCGACATCGGGGGGGGGGAAACCAGCCCTATTTGCTACCGAACCCCTTTTAATAACTTTGGGAGATCATACAGAAAAGCTAACATTTATTGTTGCCCCAGGCATGGAATGGCCTTTAGTACTAGGACTTGCCTGGCTTAAAAAGTGGAATCCTCAAATAAACTGGGAAAATGAATCAGCTCGATTCAGAAAAACTGAGGTACTGCCCCCAGTTGAAAAGAACAAAAAACCGCGTGAAAAGTGGCAAAACCGGGGTGGGAGGAGCCAACCAACGGCATCCCGAGGGGATACCATGATTTGGCAGGAGCATTCAGCGAAAACGCATGTGATGAATTGCCCCCCCCATTTTCCCACTGCCTGCGCTATCAAATTACTACCAGGCTCTAAACTTCCTAAACCAAAGATGTACTGCATGTCTCCTTCTGAACTAAAAGAACTTAGGAGATTCATTGACAAAAATCTTGAACGAAGATTTATTGAGAAAGCCCGCCCAAAAATGGCAGCACCTGTCCTTTTTAAAGAAAAAAAGGATGGATCTCAACGTCTC
>JANHFL010001899.1:22615-34013 GCA_032468155.1 Oxyrhabdium leporinum
GATGTAAGAGTATTGCTTATAAGCTGTAAACCGCCCCGAGTCTTCGGAATGGGGCGGTATATAAATGTAAAAATCAAATAAATAAAATAAAAATAAGTTTCTCAAACCAATAGTACACATTCCTCACTTATCCTTTAAGGCCTTAATGTAATTACAATTAGCTACATCTCTTCCGGACTGTCAGTTAAAGACATGGGCCAGGTGAATCCTTAAGGGATCTCCATGGCTCATCTGACCCTAAACAATAGAACTGTATCCACATTGAAAAGACAGATAGATCAAGATTGGATATATTGTGCCAATGCCAGCTTTACATATGTACTTTAGACCTTGATAAAACCTTAGCGGAAATCAAGGGATCTGGGATTTAGATATTCAATCAGTCAGGTCCATAATCTCCCTTCTGCCCTGCCTTTTGATTCTCCCTGGCTGTTTTTTTTAAAATTATTTATAGTCCATATGAGAGTTTTTTTCCTGGCCCAGAATTAGGCAGTTACCAATTAGGGCAAAAACTGGAAGATATTTTAACATCCTATATGAACATTATGTTTGTTGAATTTTAGCTATTGACTCTATAACTCATGTTTTATTTAAAAATCTAATTTATATACACGAGCAATTAAAACATATAAGCCCAATAATTACAAAGTCTATTTTCCCTCATGATGAGGAGATCACAGCTTTTCTTTTAAGTGACCAATGTATTAAAGGCATTTTTTTCATCTGTAGCTTTACTCCACAGAAATTGGCTGATATATTCTTCACAACTTTGATAGTCTCTAGCTTTTATGTAATTTATATATGTGATGTTTTCCTTAACTCTTTCATGTATTGTAAAAGTTGTTGATTTGATCTTAGACAGTAAATTAATAAAAAAAAAACTGTTCCTATTGCCTGATAGCAGGTTATGCAGAGAGCAAAGACCAGCATAAGTTTTGAAAGTGGTCCTGCTTTGCCTATGCAAATTCACTCCCATTTTGGATGGGAAAATTCATTCCTGCTTTGTCTGACCAGGTTCATAGCGACTTTGTATAGGCAAAGCAACAAGCAAAATAATGAGCATATTTGACAATTTTGGTTGGGAAAACCATATCCTGCTTGTGAGATCCAACTTAAATGGCAGAACCAAATCTAAATTTAACAGGCCATGAAAGACAGCACTAGCAATTTGCCAAAACCATCTGCCAATCACCGTTTTTATTTTTTAATTTTATCAAGCAAAGGGTGGCATCAAAACAGTTGTTTATTCTTTTGGTCACTTTTAAAAACTTGGTAATAGCAATAGTAATAGCACTTTGACTTATATACCACTTCATAGTGTTTTACAACACTTTCTAAGCAGCTTACAGAGTCAGCATATTGCCCTAACAATCAGGGTCTTCATTTTACCAACCTTGGAAGGATGGAAGGCTGAGACAATGTCAAGCACTCCTGGCTTAGCCTGTATACAGCATTCTAACCACTGCACCACTCATGGTAACTTTAAAATATGTGGAATTCATGCTGGCATTACAGTTCACACATCTTAAATTTGCAAAACTTGAAAAACATGGTTTTAGAGGACTGCAGTATCACAACCTATAAACCAGAGCCTTTGCTTTATCTTGTGCCTAGTAATCCATTAGTTCCTAGTCATTTTGCACCAATGGCAAGTTCTGGATGCTGTTCTGAGTCAAATAAAGCCCAATCCTCTGCATGCAGAGGGAACCCTGTTTCGTCCTTGTATACATTTTATATATCCAGAAGATGATATGAGTAAGTCTACAGTGTCCTTTTGAAGAAAAAAGAAAAACCTTAGACAGCCTGCTCCAAACTGCATGGTGGTTGATCTAGCAGTTGGAAATCACTGGTCTAGAAATCAGCGCACATAAGCTTTCAGGCTGTCTTATTACATAATGCTGGTGAATCTTGCTCTCGTGGCTTTGCATATTCTCATTAGCAGGGTTTTTTCACATGCTGTTCCACTTTTTGAGAAATACCATTCCTGCCTATTGATTAACAACTCCTAATATTTATTCAACAGGAACTTCATTTATTTTTCTAGGATCACAGCTTCTGATCTGCTGTGTTTTCACACTGGGGCAGGTTGCATTATCAGTTTGAATCTGATCTTTTGTATCCCTTGGTGATGTAGGAACTAAATATAAAGCCCTTAATTATGCAGACTGAATACAGTACATTGTATTTTTAACTGTTTGCAGATTATTTTTCTCTTGCAGAAAAGAATCTGGAAAAAGACTGAAGAAAAACAAGACAAAGTGGATTAAATGGAAGACCTGGGAAAAATAACAAACACTATACTGGCAGGGCTGTCAAACTCCCAGCCCACGGATGCGTCAAATGCTGGTCACACTCACACCCAGTTTAGCGAAGGGGGGAAAGTCCTGATATGTCATGTGACATCGCCATGACGATGTGAATATGACACTCATGCTATACTGGAAAGGAAATAGTAAAACTTTGACTCTTTGAACAGAAATAATTAAGATGTATATTAGAACTATAATCTCTGGACTGAAAAAAAATCAACATTGTTTACAGAAGACAGAAAAAAGATGGAGTTTTATATTATTTCATTCCTGCCATCTAACGTTAGTCCAGGGTCTTATGTTCATATTTGGTACCAATAATGGCAGTTCTTTTGCACTTTTACTGTAACTGTGCTACACCAGCTGTATGTGCTGGCAATCCAGATTAATACTCACAAAATGTTGATATATGTTAGCATATATGTTTACACTTTTTAGCTAACTGAAGTATGTGTGCAATGTAGGTGTATCTTACTTTTTTTGGTAGCAATTAATTCTCTCTGTCCCCTTTAAAATTCTTCTATGCTGTCTGTTTGAGTTCAGAATGTAAGTGTGGTTTTTCTGGTCCAGGGAATCCCTGGAGTGAAGTCTAGACTAAGGTGTTGCATCTTTTCTTTTTTTAAGGAGGAAAATGCAAACCATCATATAGGAAATTACATGACTGTTTCGATGCAGTTAGTAGAGTGACAGCTTGACTCAAAGAAGATTATACTTTTAGTACCTGATTGGATTTGTTTTTAATATTTCTTTGCAACTCTTAAAATATTATTCACAGACCTTCTAATTCCTCAGAGAAGCAACTACTATTTAGTTCTAAATTTCTGGGAATGATATTGCTTCTTTAATTGGGTTGAGAATTTCAATATACTTATGTAAAAGTAACTACTTAAAGATTATCCACAGGGGTTACATGCATTGAAAGAAAACTTCTAATCAGGCAGTACTGAGGCATGGTGGTGCAGTGGTGAGAATGCAGTACTGTAGGTTACTTCTGCTGACGGCAGTTCAGCAGTTCGATTCTCACCAGCTCAAAATTGACTCATCCTTCTGAGGTTGGTAAAATGAGGAACCAGATTGTTGGGGTCAATATGCTGATTCTGTAAAGCACTGTGAAGTGGTATATAGGTCTAAGTGCAATAGTCTCTTGTCCACAAACATGTATTGCAAGATGAAAATGAGCTGTTCAAAGACTTATGTAAGATTTCCAAGCACATTGAAAAGAACAGTGGTCTCTCTCTCTCTCTCTTTCTCTCTCTCTCTTTTTCTCTCTCTCCTTCTCTCTCTCTCTCTCTCTCTCTGTCTGTCTGTGTGTTTGTGTGTGTGCGTGTGTGTGTGTGTGTGTGTGTGTGTGACAAACAAAATGTTTAAAAGTTATATTTATGTAGTTACTTACCAAGCACCTCTAAATTATATTAAATTAACCAAAGTATCTTTACAATCCCTAAGGCATGTTACCCCAATGTTTGGAAATTGAAAGTTAAAAAGCACATAGGAAAGTCACTTGGTAAAGAAAACAGATTCAGTGTAAAGAAATTATCAAAAATAATAGGATCAACTAACATCAAGTATCACATTGATCTAGTTTACTGATAATTCTAGCTCTAAGAATAAATTTCAAGAGTTCATTCTAATCCCAGAGCAGAACTGTATCTTCTCTTTAAACTACTGCACTGAGATGATGGTTAACAGTAGTATTACAATATATGGGTCTAGAAATACTGTATTAGATATCTATTTTGTAGAGTTGTTTTTTACTTTAATTTAAAAGATTTTATTAAACAATGCAATCTTTTAGCAGAATTTATTCCCATGTGCTTTTTCTCATTCTCCATACACAAAACTGGATCCAATTTGTGTGACAACCCTAAGTGAAGAGAAGGACCAAGGGAGATACGATAACAATGTTCCAATATTTGAGGGGCTGCCACAGAGAGAAAGGAGTAAAGCTATTTTCCAAGGCACCTGAAGGCCAGACAAGGAATAATGGATGGAAACTCATCAAGGAGAGATTCAACCTAGAAATAAGGAGAAATTTTCTGAGAACAACCAATGGAACAACTTGCCTTCGGAAGTTGTGGGAGCTTCATCACTGGAGGCTTTCAAGACAAGATTGGACTGCCATTTGTCAGAAATGGTGTAGGGTCTCCTGCTTGGGCGGGGGGGGGGTTGGACTAGATGACCTACAAGGTCTCTTCCAACTCTGTTAATCTGTAATCTGTAATCATAAAAATTATGAAGTCCTATTTATTCATATCAGTGGTGCTTTGAGTACATTTACACATGACTGTAGTGCAAAATTACTTAGCATTAACTGAAGCATTAAATCTTGAACCAATGATAATACAAAGGGATCTCTCTTGTCCTTTTATAGAGAAGGCTTCTCTTTAAGGCTTCATTTCATCAGTGATTTCTAAAGAAATAATTAGGTAGAACATCAGTTTGTTGCTATTGTCAGCTTTTGAATTAGCTACATCCAGACAAGCTGCTTAATGACTGGCAATAAGTTACCTCCAGAAGTAATCTGGCATTCCTAGTTCTCTAGAGGGAGGCAGTGATCATCTCATTTGCTGTAACAGCAACTTGAATCGTGCTGGAGTTGCCATCTGGCATGTGAGCAGGGTCTGGGTCTAAATGTGAAATGTCAAAGGTATACAGGAAATGTGATGATCTTTTCAGTCATTTGCCAATCTCTAGTAGATTCTCTTTATTAAGTGATGCAAAACAGCATGGCAAGGTTACTCTGATGGCTGCTTTATCGTATCATCCCTCAAGCTGTCTTAGGAATTGAAAACATTTTATAGCCAGCATTTTCCAAGTTTGCACACCATATTAAACCATCTTTCCTTTAACCAATGTTTGAATTATATGCAATTCTGAGACATAGCAATGGTTTACCAACCACAATTGCTGTATTCCTACAAATGGCAATATGTAAGCCAAACCTAAAGAAATAAAAGGGATGAAAATATCCCTCATTCACTGAAACCACGGTATCAATAAGTCGCAAATTGTTAAACTTTGGCATAAATCTCGATGCTTAAGCCTAGAAATGTGCCTGATTTAAACAGTTGTTTTGGAAAGCTATAGAATGGACACAGGCTAGATTTCAAGGACGGGTGTTTATTTTAAATTATTAAAGTTAAAATGAGGAACTGTTTGTATGTTATATTCACATTAACAAGCAATTTCATTAGCACTGCTCAATCATTATCCAGAATTGTTGTGCCTGCACATTCCTCCATCCAAAATACAGAGTACCCATTTTAACATACTAATGTTGCAATTGTAAAAGCCTTTGGAACAGGTTGTGTTGCTAATTGGAATCAATTAGGATAGCATTGGAGCATGGAGCCCAATCCTACTAAAAAGATTTCAGCAGCTACTCTTAGATTAGCCACTTCAAAGACAAGTGTTGGCCTCCCAATAACATCATTCAGCACTCAGGAAATCATTATTTCTGTAAAAAGTCACAACATTTAATGATCCAGGGTTTAGTAAATGATGTAAACCAAATCAGTCTATGCAAATATATTTGAAGATAGCAGTTTGAATAACCGGGGAAATAATCCAGTTTGAAGAAATGTACGATAAAATAATCTTGATAGAATTATCTTTGCTAATTTTTTGTTTCTACATTTGCATTTAACCTGAATTAAGGAAGCCTTATTATAGCTACAATATATATCTCCAATAATCTTTAATCCTCTCTCAAAAAAGGTAATATTTTTCTGTTATGTGCTAATGTATTTCTTTATGTTAGAAGTATAAATTAATGAGGATAGGAAAGAAAAGAGAAAAAAAATTCTTGACTAATTCAGTTGATTGTCTGACAGTTTGTAGAAAATATAGTTAAAATTCTGAAGTATTTCTCTATTCTTAAGCCTCACAGAAGTTCAAGAAAACTTCTGAGCAGGATCACGGTAAAGGCTGAGCTTCTGGTGAGGCTGCTGATCTTTGGCATTCTTCAGAGAGACTGTATAATTGGCAGTCCTGCTTGTAATTTATAGTTTTTCTCTGTTCTGAAGCAGAGATATTCCATGGCCTAAACCAGAAAACATCCTCTTGATTTCTCTTTATTTTATTATATTTTCTGTTTTGCAAATCTCCATCAACTACAGTATCTTACATTTTATACCATAAACGACCAGTTTACTTCCAATAAGCACAGTGACAATATTCAATTGTAATTAACCAAACAATTAAATTTTAAATGTATAACAATGACTTAAGCAGAAAAAAAATATCAGCTATGCCCAAACTTTGATCATGGTTTTATAATGGGATTAATCTTGAAGATCAGCTTTTTAAAGTTATTTGATGGGTGAAGAGTTTATATGAAATAAGTGAAATTTACAGTAGTTAACTAGTTACTACCAGAAAATACCTTTCTTAGTTACTGGTCTTTGACACAAAATCTGACAGAGTAACAGGTGCATAGATTTGGAATGTATAAATTTTTAGATTTTAACCAAGTTTCTTTTCTTTGGATGCACATTCAAATGGCATGTGCTATAAAAAAAGACTCATCCCAAAGCATTCTGATTGCAGAACTCCTGACAAATCTTTTCTTCTTCTCCTTCTTTTTGTGATTAAAATTATAAAATGTTGGCATGGTGATGAATCAAATTACTGAAGAGATAAAGCTTAATGCAGCATTCCTTACAGACATGCCTGCTTTTAGTGAGCCATTTTCAAGCAGACCAATGGACTTGTTCTAATAAGGGATTTTGTTTTACACTTTTATAGCAATGAAAGTATAAAATGTTCATATATAATTTGAATTTGATGAGTTGTGATTCCAACTGTACTTTATGGTTGCTGCATTATGAACGATACCTAGAAATTTCTTTTTTATAAATGGACTAATTGATGTAATAAAACTAGTTACATTTTATTACACTAAATTAAAATAACTGTTACAAAGAAATAAAATTCCAATAATTACTATAATTTTGTTATAGCTGATATTACTTTTTAAAGGGAACTGGTTTCCATCTACTCAATACTTTTATAAAGAAAAACCATTATAAAGAAATAAATATTTTTGCATGGCTATATCTCTTGGATGTAACATGGGAGACTCCAAATGGAAGTCTTGCATTTTTCTGGGGTTGGCCTAGGGCTATGTATAAAAGAAAGAAAGTAATCAACAAAATGAGTTGGAGAATAAATTATCATAAGCAGCAGTGTCTGTGGTAAGCAGGGTGGCAAAGTAAGGAAAACAAAGTCACAAGCCACTCCAACATCATTTTTGTGACTTCGTACACAATATTAAAAGGGTACTACTTGCAATGAAGCAGCAAGAGCTTACAATTGTTCTTAAGAATCCAAATTAAATTGTGGATACCTGTCCAAGTTTGCTTTTAAAAAAAAATGGGAAAAATATTTTTCTAGAAAATTGATTAATTTCATTCTGCTGGATGAGAATAGAAAGAAAAGAGGACGTCCATTAGACAAACATTAGAAAGATTTTCAGCATCATTAAATTAAGAAAGGAAAATGCATTTGAATATATATAATTTAGTTTAAATGTGATATAGTAAAAAATCAGTGTACATATTTTGACTTCCAAAGGCAGTTTACATCATCAGTGAATTTGATGAATAAACAAGTTTGGTGCAGACAAGGCATGTGATAGAACCTATAGAATTTAGCAACTTTTTTCCTGTTCTTGGAGTGTTTCCCTATTTGTAAATCACTGAAAGAAAAGTATGTGGGAGATGTGAATATGAACTGCTGGAAATCCTAATATAGTACTGTGAAAATCAAAACTAACTTGGTGTAGTAGTGGCTAAAATAAAACATTAGAAACCGGGACATTGTGATTTGGCTAGGTGATTTTGGGACAGGAGTTTTTTTCTCAGCACAACCAGTCTGCAGATAATAGGAAATGGAAGCACTATGCAGTTATAAAGTTATTATGAAAATAAAAATAATAGACCTGGCAATGGCTCAGAGCAGGAAAATTGAAGGAGGAGACAAAATTGAAGGGATAATTCTGGCTGCACAAGACCAAGACTTAAGAACAAATGCATACAAAGCCAGAACTGACAAAATAGCAATTGCAAATGCCTCCTCTGCAAAGAATCTGAAGTTAGAGAGCCATATAGTTAGCTGCTGCAAGAAGGTTGCACAGACTGCCTACAAAGAAAGGAATGACAAAATAACAAAGACAAAGAAAGGAATGACAAAGTACCAATGATTGTGCACTGGACTATCTGCAAGAGATATCATTTGCCTACAGGCAAAGAACAAGTGGGACTACAAAATAGAAAAAATAATAGAAAAATGAAGAAACTAAATACTTTGGCACTTTATAATTCAAATAGATAGACACCTGCCATATAATTCCCCAGACTTAACAACTGTTAATAAAAAAGACAAAAATGTTGGTATAATGGATGTGGCAGTACCTGGGAGTACTAGTAGAGTAGAAAAAGAACTGGAGAAAATCACAAAATATAAAGTCCTGCAAATAGAAGTAGAATGACTGTGGCAAAAGAAAGCAAAAATAATACCAGTAGTAAAAGGCGTCTTGGGTGCAATCCTAAAACATCTGGAGCACTACTTGAATCACTACTTGATCAGCATTGACAAAATCATCACCAGTGAATTGCAAAAGGCAATTAAGCTTTACCTGGAACAGCTTACATATTGCAACAATATATTTAATACCATTGAACATAATCGCCTTATTTCAAATCCTTGAGAATGATTCCGTAGGTGGATAAAAATGACAAATCCAGTCTAACCATCTATGTGATCAATAATAATAATTATATACACCAACCATAGGTTGATCAGTTTTTTCTTTGTGCTACATAAAGCAACCAATAAAGCCTTGAAAAAAATTTCAAATAACATATTGTGTCTATGCCAAGATCAAAACCATGATAGCCATGGGTATTCCTGTGACACTCTGTGGAAATAAAAATTGGATTTGGAAGAATGAAGATAGGAAGAGTATTGATCATTGTAAAGTTTGATGTTAAAGAAAACTCCAAATGGACAGCCAAGACAACTAACAAATTGAACAAATCAACACAGAGTTACCACTTGAGGCACAAATGACCAGGGTCAAATTATCCTGCTTCAGACACATTATGCAGAAAACTAGCTCTCTAGGGAAGACTCTACTACTGTGAGAATGGAAGGAAAGAAAAGAAGAGGATAACCAGCAGCAAGTAGATGCACTCAGTTACAGTAGCAATGAGTGCATTGCTCATTGGAAGAGCTGAAAGATCAGGATAGGAACAGATCGTCATGGAAAAAAATATTAATAGTTGACCAAAATTTCATGGCATGTAATCATCATCATCATCCTCTGATATAAAACACAATATTAACATGTTATAGTAGCTGTGCTTCCAGAATTAATGCAGCCATAGATATTACAGCAATCATTGCTGTACTTTTTCTCCCTATGACTATTGGATGAATTGACTGATACAATAGAATGGCTAGGATTTTAAAAAAAACTGCTCTTAAACTTGATATTCCTTGCTTCTTTAGCTTTTCCCCTTCTTTATCGCTTCACGTCTCTTGTGCAAGTCCCTTTGTCTCCACTCATATGCCTATTGGCATGAACAAACATATTGACATGTGAGATTTGCTTTGGTTTAGCTCTTTAGGTTAACCCTGTCACTTACAGCTTGCTTTAATGTGCAAGCCAGGCCAAGCCATCATGTTTTGTTCCACACACGGTGGCTTGACACAATGAACTTACCCTATGAAACCAGCCACAGTATAATGACAAAATGTGTATATCTAGATTTTATTAAAAAAACAAAAGAAAATGCCACCAAGTTGTGACTGCTGAACATTTCTTGGAAGAAGAAAACATCTGATTAAAAAAATGTTCAGGCAATTATTTCTAAATCTTGGCCCAGTTGTAAATACCTCTCCTGTGACATCCAGCAGGGAGGCATATTCTGGGTCCGTCCTTTAGGAAATCTGGGTCCCTGGAGGAAAGGCTTTGCTTGTGGTGACTTTCTTCTGGAACATCATTCCCTCAGAGATTAGGTTTGCCCTGACCCTACTGGTTTTTCATATGAAATTTAAACACCTGGTTTTGCTGCAGAGCCTGTGACTCAGGCTATCTAGTTGGGTCTGTATATTGTTTACATTGACTGTGATTTTGTTTTCATCTTGTCTCCAGGTAATTATTTATTTGTTATTGTTTTTATGATATTATCTTGCTTTAATTCTAGCCTAGAGTCATACATTTAAGATGGGTGACCAAATAAATGGAACAAATAAATAAATAAATCATCTTACAAAAGCATGTTTTAAAAGTGTGATTAGACACAAAAGGTAGTGCTAACCCTTTTAAAAAAGAAATCCAATGAAATATACTCTAATCTCCAAAATCAATAGAAAAATAATATTTGGATTAGAACCCTGATTCTATCCTGCAATAATGGTGTATTTTACTGTCTTAACATAAAAAATGCTAATAAAAATCTGAAGTTCATATAAATACAATTTGCTGTAGCAATAAAATATCATTGATATTCCTTATTTTCCAAACATTTTTTAAAAGCCGTATTGCAGATGAGTCATTGGAAAATTATTTGTTTGGCTTTGTAAATATTGCTTTTTTCCTTCCCTCATAAATCCTATTCTCAGTCTTTTATTATTATTTACTATCTCATTTTTCATTGTATTATATTGGTTGCATATAATAAACACTTCTATTTAAACTTTGAATATTTAATAAGTTGAAGACCTGTTAACATTGTGTGAGTCTGGAAAGGGTTTTAAAGAGTAAGTACAAGTTTCTATTTTGGTAGAAAAAATTTGAAACTTCATTTTCTTTCTTTGTTTAGAGCAAATTAAAACAGACAATCTTCCAACAACACTATTTGTTTTACAAACATAAACAAATCAGCATAAATTATCAGAAAAAAATGCCATCATTTAGAAAAAGATCACTGTATATTTATCCTGACTGAAAAAGTAGTGAAATTACATTGATCCAGCTTGTTTTCAAACCAATATTATCTGAACTGTTACATGAGCCTAGGTGGCGCAGTGGTTAGAGTGTTGAACTGCAGGCCACTTCTGCTGATTCAATCTAGCGGTTCAAA